>JAJLVW010000088.1:30812-46160 GCA_030570535.1 Starmera pachycereana
TTTTAGGATTTTTTTTTTTTTTTTTTTTGGCTGTCTTCTGAACTGAAGTTTGAACAGAAAACAAAGATTGTTTTAACTTTTAAGTTTATCCTTAAAATTAATAAAAACAAATTTAATTCAGTAAATTGTTGTTCACATTGAGCTTTTAGCACAGCGCTTAGAGGAAATACAAGCAATGACTGCGGACGAAGTGACAGAGAAAGTGGTGGAGACAATCATCTCGCAATTCCCAAAGAAAGACGATGTTAGCGAGGCTGAAACTGGAGCAGAAACAGAAGCAGAAGTTACCAGTAAAGCTGATACTGAAATTGCACCAAGTGTTGATGCCAAAGACAAGAAAGAAGATGCTAAAGAGAAGACTCTTATTGTTGATCCATTAGTTGATGTTGGTGGGGGCTTGAAAATTCCTCAAAGTAAAGTTGAAGAAATTGCCAAAAAAAGGCTTGAATCCAAGTTCAAGGAAATAGATTTGAAAGTTGCCAAACAACATGAATTAGAACGTGAGAAAGCTTTGAAGGAAAAAGAAATTTTAGTTGCAAGGGATAAAGTTGCTGCTGAATCAAAATTGATGAAATTCAAGAAGAAAATCACCTTACATAAAGATAAGATAACTTCTGAACACGACGTTAAGATCAAGTCTCTTGAAGCTCAAATTAAAGAAATTGACGCTAGAATCACTGATTATGATACTAAAGTTAATAGTGATATTGAATCTCAAATTTCTAAACATGAAGCAAAACACTTTGAATTGGAAAACAACTTAATCGTGGAGAAAACTCAATTACAAAAAGATGCAGCTGAAAAAGAATTGGAATATAAACGTACCATTCATGAACATCAATTGAACCAAAAGCGTAATGAGATTTTAACCAAAGTTTTAATGGCTAAGAAAAAAGATTATGCACTCAAATTAGACTTATATGAATTAGAATTATCACAAACTTCAAGAGAATTGAATGAAAAAAATGAATTGAATGAAGAAAACTCCAAGTTGAAAAGTGATTTGGAAACTAAAATTGCTGATTTACAAAAAGTTATTGAATCAAATGATTCTGAAATTTTAACTGCAAATGAACATGAAAAACAAATTTTATGTGATTTGGAATCCGCCAAAGCTGTTTTAGCTAAACAAAAATCCGAGATTGATAATTTGAAAAATGAATTGGTTAAATTACAACAAGATAAATTACAAAGAGAAGAAAGATTAAACGAAGCTTATAAAAAAAGATCAGACTTTGAAACTGCTCAAGTTCAAAAAAAAATTGATTTACAAAAACGTAAGGAAGAAAGAGCCACTGAAAGAGCTCGTAGAGCTGCCGAAAAGCTTAAAAGGCAAGAGGAAAGAGCAAGATTAGCTGAAGAAAGACGTTTAGCTAAAATTGAAGCTGATCGAATTGCGGAAGAACAAAGAATTGCCAGAGAAGCTGAGGAGAAACGTCTTGCTGAAGAAGCCAGAATTGCTGAAGAAAAAAGAATAGCAGAAGAAGCTGAAGCTGCAAGAATTGCTGAAGAAGAAAGACTGAAAAAAGAAGAAGAAGAAAGAATTGCTAAAGAAGCTAAAGAAGCTGAAGAAGCAGAACTTGCAAGAATTGCTGAAGAAGAAAGACTGAAAAAAGAAGAAGAAGAAAGAATTGCTAAAGAAGCTGAAGAAGCTGAACTTGCTAAATTGGCTGAAGAAGAACGTTTAGTCAAAATCCATGCTAAAAATGAAGAAACTCGTATTGCTTATGAGAAAAAGAGAGCTGCGGAATTGAAAGAAGCCGCTGAAGAAAAGAAGAAAAAGGGTGATCAACAATTATCAATGGTTGAATTAGCAGAATTGTATCCAAGTGAACCAAGAATGAAACCTTTAGTTAAAAAATCACCAAAGGAAATTGAAGCTGAAAGAACACAAAAACAAAAAGAATTAAAACAACAGAAAAAAGATAGAAGTAAATCATCTGGATTATTTGGTAGAAGAAAATCAAGTGTTTCTTCAGCGTCTGGTGAAACAAAAGTGTTAGGTAAACCACCAAAGTTAATCAAATCTGCCAAACCTTTAGCAGGTGGTGCTGTTGTTGGATCTGCTCTAACATCTTCATCAGGGTCGGCTTCTATTACTTCTCCAGCCGTTAAGATAAATTCTTCTTCACCACCTGTCATTGAACTAGAGACAACTACTGCTGCTGTTCCAGCTCCAGGGCAAAACTTTGAACCAGAAACTGCTATTAAAGATGAATATGAAATTCCAGTTTCTAACGATCTAGAACAAGCTCAAGTTGAAACTTCAATTATTGATACTAAAACTAAGCCAATTTTTGATGAAGTCCCAGTGACTAAAGTTCCAGTATCAATACCAGATCCAGTTGCACAACCAACTCCTGTTGAGCCAGTTACAGAATCAGCTACCGAAAATGTTGTCGAACCAGTTGCTCCAGAGAATGTTGAAGAAACTGTTCCATCAACAGCTAATGATTCAACCAAATCTGTTTTTGAACAATCAATTGAAAACACACCACCAACAACAAGAGAAAGTGAAGGTCCAGTAGGTAAAAATGCTAAAAAGAATAAGAAGAAAAGAGAAGCTGCTAAACGTAAAAAACAAGCAGCAGCTGCTGCTGGGGGTGCCACGGTCACTACTGGTTCTGGAGGACTAAATGTTGATGATGTTACACCAATGAACTCAAATGTTGATACTGTTGAATCTAATATTTCCAATTTGACCAATTCAAATGTTGAAGATAGTGATTCAAAATCTCCAGAAATCAAAGATAAAGATATTGAATCAGCAATTTCTAAAAATGATCCAACATTTTTAAGTAAAGTTGCAGCAGTTACAGCTACAGCATTTGGATTAGATACAACTGAAGAAAATACACCAACACCAGTTGAAAGTCCAGGTCCAATATCAACTGGTGTTAAAAGTGAAGAAGTTTTAGTTGATTCTAAAGATGATTTGGATAATGTTCCAGTTGTTACAGATACTTTGGATCCAAAAGTTGTTGAATTCAGCGAGACTAAAGGTGTTACACCATTTGAACCAGTCAAACCAGCTGTTGAGTCAACTGTTAAACCAACTGGAGAAGTTGTTCAGTCAAGAGAAGAAGTTGCTGAAACACCAGAAGCAGCAGAACCGCTTACAATTACTACAAAACAAGTTGAATCAATCAAAACTCCTGAACCAAAACAAATTTCTAAAACAGATAAAGACAATTTGAAAACACCAACTTCTATTGATAAGAGTACAAAAAAAGATGAAACTTCTGTTGGTAATAGTCCAATTAAATCATCAAAAGTTGAAACACCAAAAAAAAAGAAATCATTATTTGGTAAAATTTTTGGATATAAATCACCAGTTGTTATAAACCCTAAGCCAGAAATTACTAAAAGTCAAGCACAAGTTAAGAGTTCTGTTAAAGGGAATATAAAAGATATTAAACCAATCAAATCAGATAAATCTGTTGAGAAACAAAGTAAATCACTTGAAAAAACCGAGCCTCCATTTGTTAGTGATAATATAGTACCAACTTCTGAAACCAGTGCCACTACTAAACCATTACTAGGCACAAGTTCTGCAACAGCAACAGGAGTTAATGTAGAAACTGAACCAGTCGAGAAAACGGATGAAGAAACGTTATATTCCATGTATTCTAGAATATCGTTACAAGCTGTATAATAATAAGTATATTACGTTGTTTAATTAATTTAGTTTAATCATTTGATTAATTATTGTGTGGTTTTATATTCTTTTAAAAAATTTATAAACATTGTAGAGTCTGTATTCAAGTAATGACACAAAGCCATCCAAGAGTAGCATAAATCAAACCAACAGGATAAACTGCTAAAAAAATTCTTCCAGGTAAAACCCCAGAAACTTTTAAATTAACCGTAGCAGCATAAGTTGACCAAGTAGTAAAAATCAAATAAATTATAAATCTAACAAAACTTAATTTAACAAATAAAGATATTATTGAAGATATAAGCAATGGAAAGAGAGCATAACCAATAGTTGATAATGCAGGGAAAAAAGATATTGAGCCGCCTAATAGTTGAATATTAATTGAAATAATGGAAAAACTTATCCAAATGATTGCAAAAACACTTGAAAAGACATTTGAGGAGGCAGTTGTATTTGATTGTAAAGCTAAAGTTAACGAAAAGGCTAAGATAAAGATTAATGGCCCCCAAAGATCCCATTCAAAAGATTGTTTCATAATTGGAGTGTTAATATCGGATTCTAGATCTTGATTAATTTGATCATAGTTGATTCCTAGATTGATACCTGATTGACGAGCAACTTGAAGCAGATGTTGTTGTTGCAGTTTAGCTAGTTTGGATAATGATTGTGGCCACAAAACACCGTATAGTCTATGTCCAATAGCTTTGAAATCTCTTGCAAGGGTTGTTAACACTGGTTCATCTAGAGTGTTGCCGCCTTGGAAAGTACGTTCAGTGGTTTTTGCCTGAGATAAAAGTGGATTAACCGAGCTGCCGATGTCTATATTGAAAGGAGAGAAATTGAAGAAAGTGTTGTTTGAAGAAGAAGGTGTGTTGTTATTATTATTATTATTATTATTATTATTTGGAGTTGGAATTGAGTTTGTTTGAGTGTTGATGGCAGGAGAAGGAACGTCCGGCTCTAGGATGAAATCATCAGCGTCTTCTGGGTCAACATTTAGTGGTTTCCAGCTCATCTTTCAAGTTCAATTGAAATTTGAAATAAGCTAAAAAGAAAACATTTCAGAAGGAAGGCAACGATTTTAATCAGGATTTCAGCGATTGTTCACTCGTTTTTGATCATCATAAATGTTTTTCTTTTTTTTTTTTTTTTTTTCGCTCCTCGCCCAGGTTTGAACCTGAAAGGAAACAAGCAAAACTAAATTTTGGTCACTCAGCCACCTGGCCAGAAAGACTAAAATTAGGAAAATAAAGGCTAGGATTGGTAAAGTCTATTAATAAAGGGGGAAAACTAGGCCAAAACATGCTTTCGTCGCCACAGAAACAGTTGGATAAATTTAGAAGAGCTTCGGATGCTATTGGAATTTATAACCTGTTAAAAAGGTATTTTATATAATAGTATTAATACATGATATATTGGAAAAAAAAAAAAAAAAAAAAGCATGCTGGAGGTTCGAATCTTATAGATTACATAATACGTACCTTTAATTTGACTTGGACTCTTGGAGATATCAAAAACTGGAGTCTCAATATCCTACTTTACATGGAATCACCTATGACCTAGAGAGACCGAACAAATAGAGAATTTGCTTACAACTCGAATTATTAGGCGGGGAAAAATCGAGAGAGAGAGTACTATGTTAGTACAACAGGGAGATAAAGGGCTGACCTCTCCAAGGAGAACAAGAAAGTGAGTTTCCTGGTATTAACAGAAATATGATCAGAAAAATGGACCGAAGAGGTGTACATAGTTAGTAATTAGCTCTTCCTTAATATAAGTTTAATGAATCTTTGTCATTAATCTACGTTTATACAACGATATGCCAATTTCATATAATTCAACTTGATCAAATGTAGCTTCACATGGATCAACATGACCCATCTTTCCATTTCGCATTCCAAAGATTGTAATTTGAATACTTCTCCTTCTGTATTACATAATCCCCATAGTTAAGAGTAAATATTTTGATTTTTAGGAAACGCCTCTACTTCATAGTGCTCAAAATCCGGTGATTTCAGCATGAGAATTTCTTTTCCTGAAAATATAGTTTTGTTCGTAAAGCCAGATACAATCAAAACATTTTTAATATTTACCTTTAACCATTACATACTAGTAACCAGTGGCCACACCCATTCAACTTCTAAGACACACTGAAACACAATGTCCGACAAAATCATCCCCATGAAGGACCAGAACGCCCTGGTCCTGGGTGACGGCAAAGTGTACAAAATTCAGAAAGTTCGTCAAAGGAAGATCCATTCTTGTGTTCCCTGCCATCAGCGCAAAGTCAAATGTTCCAGAGAACAGCCCGCATGTTCAAACTGCTCCAAGAACCAGCTAGAGTGCAAATATTTTGTCAACGACAGGGTTTCCAGAGGCAAGAAGCTTAATGACGACGAGAAAAGAGCAGATTTGGAAAAAAAAGTGGAGTTGAAGAAGTACATTGAAAAGGCCAAAATTATACAACAACAACATCAACAACAACAACAACAACAACAACAAACCTCGCCTTCCCAATCTCCAGAGTCTAATTCCAGTGTTTCCGTCTTCAACACCACTGGTCCTACAGACCAAGGGTCAATCCCCATTAAATCTATTCAAACTTCTCCAAACTCTATCACCGATATCAAACAAAGATCGCCTTTACTACAACAACTTACTGACCATAGCGATTCAATGAGTTCTGCATCGTTGTCTCCACCCAAGAACATTCCTCAAACATTGGAATACAGTTCAATAGACTCTTATTCTACAAATAAAGTCAATCCATTTTTACCTAATATTCATTCACAATTGCACCCACAATTAAGTCATTCTAATAACACTTCCAACAATAACAATATAAAGCAGAATCAAAATTCAACTGGTGTTATACAAAACATTAATACTGCTTCAACCACTTCTACAACCAGAAATAATGTTAACCATAGGAGTAAGAGTAATATTCAGAGTGTCAATCAACAGCAAAACTCTGCAGTTTCACCAGAGCTATTTCAACAATTACCAACAAAAGAACGTTCTTATATTTTAGTGAAACGCTTCATTAGTACAATCCATCCAATTCTACCAATTTTGGACATCAATGAATTTTTAAATGATCATGACATATTTTGGAATAACAAATTACAAAATCCAAATCTGTTTTTAACAACACTTTTCCCAATATTATTTGCAGCTTCAAAAGCTGAATGTTTTCAATTCAGTTATGATGAAATCACCAAATATGAACTAGCAAATGAAATACACAAATATCAAGATTGTGCGTTATTAGCTCTTAAATATATCAATTACCCAAAAAATTATTCAATTAAAATTTTACAAGGTGCAACTTTATTACAAAGTACAATGGAAAATCCTTCACTTACTGAAGTTGCAACTTTAATTAGAGTTTCTCAAACAATTCATTTACATCGTGATCCAACAAGTTTCCATAACATTACAACATCAAGTTTAGTTCAATTAAGAAGATTATTATGGTGGCAAATTTTTTATTTAGATTCAATAACTTCATTAAACAATTTTGTTACACCTTTGATAAAATTAGATGAATTTGATACTTCATTACCATTAGAATATATTCACAATATGTTAGACGTTGAAACTTGTTTCCTCAATGGAAAATTCAGATTTGCCATTCTTTTAAATGAATTAACTAAATATATCTATGGGCTATCAATTTTACCATTTAATACAATTGAAATGTTAAAACAAAAAATTATTGATTTAAATTCTTCATGTAATGCATCAATTTTAAATCTATCATCAGTGGCAACTTCAACAAATTTATCAACAGATGAACAAAATTTTATCAATTGGTCAAAATATATTTTAAATTCGTATACTGATAGAGCTTTAATTCTATTACAGAAGAAAATTATTTTGTCAAAAGATTCTTTCATTACTTATAATAAAACTCAAAATCTATTATATTCATATGGAGATTTATCAAATAATTTAATTCCTGCATGTTTACATTATGTCAATGAATTTTTAACACATAATAATAATGATGTTTATAATTGCTATAATTGGGAAATGAGAAATTCATTACCTTTAGATGCTCTAATCATTTTATCAAAATCATTAATTCAAGATATTCATATTTTAACAGATTTGAAAAATGATACAAGATTTTATCTTTTAGATAAAGCACTTGATTTAATTTTCATTAAATTTGATAATAAAAAACGTTCAATTTTTAAGAATTGTTTCACTTTATTACGTTATTTGTTTCAAATTGTTTCAATTAAATTCATTAAAACTGAATTAATGACAAAACATTCTTCAAATACAACTATCCCAAAACCTTTATCTGCACAATCTTTTTCTAAAAAAATCAATTTTGGTAATCTTGATAATGATTTTAACACCACACATATTAATATCAATAATAACGGAAATAAGCACAGTGGATTTAATGTCACTACAACATCATGTTCTGAAATTGCTCCACGTACACAGAGAGCAGCATCAGCAACAACAAGTTTATTTAACAATAATAATTATGGACAAATATTCAATATTAATGTTGGAGTTGGTGAAGATTCCAATGCTTTATTTGGCATTAATCAACAATCAAACTTAAATTCTGCATTGATTGATGTTTTTGAATTACAAGAAATCGAACCTTTATTGAATGATGATCTGTTGAAAAGAATCAAATCTCAAGTGGAAAAATTCTTGAATGAGGAAAGAGTTGCTGACGAAGATGAATATTGCTGTAACTATTATCTCCTGTTTGAGAATGAGGTGAAGGAGTGCATTGAGAAGCTGGTGTGATCTAGATTTCCTATCTCAATTATGATAAGTGACAACTGTAGATAATTGATACTTCTATGTATATTGTAATTTGTATGAAACTTCAAAATGTGACAAGCGTGCCAAAATGTTACGGCAATTTCACGTTTTGGGAATGCTCGTGACCTGTCACCTGAAAGTTGAAACACAAGTTAATTCAAGCAGCTTTGCCAGTTCAAAATATAAAGTAAAGTTTATTCTCACTAGATTATAACTGCCAACTCATTTTTACCTGAAAAGTGCTGCTGAAAACTTTGTGAAACAATTTCCCGATTTTTCCTGTTAAGAAAGCACATAAATTGCGATAAAAAAATAAAAAACCCGTTTTGCACAGCCAAATTTCCAAAATTTCCAAAATTGAAATTGACAACCTTTTCTTTGTTTATTTAACTTCATATCAACGATTGAAAAGACAATTAATTCACTTCCATAACAATCAAAATGCAAGACAACTCACTGTTGCTTCTTGACCAGACAAACCCGGATAGTCTTCAGAATATCCTTGCTGAGCTGACAAACCTAGAATCAGAATCAGAATCAGACATCTACAATAATGAGCTCACGTTAGTCAATTCAAACAACACTTTGGTCTCTTCAATGCATCCACAGATACAAGATTTTCAGATCATACCTCAAGGCTCAAACTTTCTAGAAAAGCAGCCCAATTTTGCCCCAAACAACTTCCAAGTACAATCAACTGATGATATCGGTGATTATTATAACACTGGTAAAATTTTTGAGGATTTTAAATTTGATTTAAATGATTCCACTACTTTAGGTTCTACATCAAGAACATCACACGAATTTTTTGAACAATATGATGAAGAAATCAAATCTAAATCCAAGTTATCAAATTTATCAAATTCAATCTCAAATATTTTTAAAAATAATAACAATAAATTATTCACTTTGAAATCAATCAACCCATTATCTACTCATAAAGACCCAGCTTTTTTAGTAGAATCACTAACATCATTAGAACCAGAAGAAACAGACCTTTCTCAACAAATATCACAACATTCTTTGCAAAACTCACAGAATTCTTTACAACTACCACTACTGCAACAACAGGAACAACAGGAACAACAAATATCCCAACCACATACTTGCTCCGATTCAGTACAACTACCTAAACATGAAATTGAAGATGTAATAACTGGTCCTGATTATGCTGCGTTGTTTGCCGACGTTCCCGTTAAAAAAAGATCAAAAACTATATCTTTTAAAAAGAAAAATGATTCAAATGTGAACATTTTACCACTACCCCCAAATGTATCAAGAAGTTCATTATCTCAATTTTCTATCCCAAATTCAACAATAACTCAACATGAACTACCACCAAATGAACCAACAAGACGTGGTAGAAAACCTTCTTTGGTTTATGATGCTTCAAAAACTTATGTTTGTAATTATTGTCAAAGAAGATTTAGACGTCAAGAACATTTAAAAAGGCATTTTAGAAGTTTGCATACAAACGAAAAACCTTTTGATTGTCATTTATGCGGGAAGAAATTTTCAAGAAGTGATAATTTGGCTCAACATATCAAAACTCATTCTCATGATTCTACGATTTGATAATTCAATCACAATATATTAAACCACACTAACACTAACACTAACAACAACCAAAATAATACTAATACTAATAATAACAACACTAATAATAATAATTTAAAGTATTTAACGAAACATCAATGAACACTATGCTTAATACCATGATTATAAAGTTTAATACGTAAACATAAATATGCCAATAAACGATAAATAACTGCAACACAAATTAGAACTCCATAATATTCCAAATAATCCTCTTTTAGTCCGTACTGTTCTAAAACTTGTTCTCCTGTACTTAATGCACATCCTTCTTCATTACCACAGTCAAATGTTTGACCTTTATTTAAAGCTAAATTTAATACAATACTTAAACTATATTTTAAAGGACTTAAATAATTAAAACCTTTCAAAACTTTATCCATATCTAAACTCATTGTACCAGACATTAAAGTCCCAATAGACATCATAACACTAACTGCATTCACTGCAAACCCAGGTTCATCAAATAATGTATTAGTTATTATCCCTAAACTTTCTCCACAATTAACAGTTAATAATGTGATATAAGTAATAGTGAAAAACATTGATGCACTGTGTCTTTCTAGACCAATGACTGGTGAAATGAATATTGCAAAAATTAAGCTTGACCATAATTCAAATGGTAATTCCAACAAACTATAACTTATGAAGAACGGTAAAATTCCGTAAACATTATCTTTATATTCATGATAGAAAAAATTTCTCTGTAAAGGATAAGAACTTAAATTTGTTAGCATCCCACAAAAATAAACGCTTGATAATTGTTGAATTAATCCTAATCTATTTGTTAATCCAATATAATTTGATTTCAAAGGCGCAAAAAATAATGCTAAAATTATACCCATTCCACCAACTTGAGATAATCTTGCCATTAAAACTTTTTTATCTCTAATATTCATCAATAACATTTGTTTCAAACATACTATTAATGCTGGTAAAAATGGGGCATGAAGTCTAATAAACTTCCCATATTTAGTTATAAATTCTTTATTTGAAATAATTGATTTCTCTTCATTTGCTTCATCAAGCTTAGTTTGCTCAGACCAACAGCTTGAAATTTCTTCAACTCTTGATCTACTAACAGTTTCCTTTTCTATACTTTGATAATTGATACTAATTAGATCTAAAACAAAATCAGCAGTATTTGTCAATTGTGGACAAAAATAACCTAATTTTTCAAAGAAACCCATCATTAATGATTGCTTACCATTATAACAAACTTTTCCACCTTTACTTAATAACAAAACTTGTCCAAATTGTTTGAATAAATCAGAACGTGGTTGATGGATTGCCATTATAATAGTTTTACCTTCTTCACTTAATTTTTGTAATATTGCTAAAATCGATGATGCAGTAAAACTATCTAAACCTGAGGTTGGTTCATCCAACAATAAGATTTTAGGATTATTTAATAATTGAATTCCAATGGAAACCCGTCTTTTTTCACCACCACTAATTCCTTTTAAAAACTCATCACCAATTAATGTATGTTCACAATTTTTCAAACCTAATTTTAAAATAATATCATCAACAATTTTTTTCTTATTTGATTTTGGTAATTTACCTAATCTTAAATCGCCTGCAACTGCTAAAGTCTCACGGACTGTCATTGTTGCTAATAAATGATCATCATCTTGTGAAACATAAGAGCAAATTGAATTAACCATTTCATTACTAACAAAATCTCCATTAAAAAGAATTTTACCATTGTACTTATAATTGGTTAACAAACCTGATGATAAACGACCACTTATTAAATTCAATAGCGATGATTTTCCTGATCCTGAGGGTCCCATTATAACATTCAACTCACCACTTTTGAAAGTGGCATTGATATCATGTAATATTAGTTTAGTGAATTTTTTGAATTTTTTATTTAGTTTAACTTCTAATGAAATATTTTGTAAATCAATATTAAGTCCAAATTCATCTTTTGATGTTAATTCATCTTTGATTGAATCAGGAATTACCACTATAGAATTTTCATCGATTGCATCTTTTGAAACAATTTGTTTAGATAAAGAAACATCATTTTTCAAAATTGTTAATATAACCCCACTAACTAAATAGTAACCGATACTCCAGCATAATATAACACACACTGGTAAAGCAATCCAATTTTCTCCAAAACCTAAACTACTCAGAATAAAGTCCCCATTATAAGCAACACACTGAGATGGATCATCATAAGGACAATCACCAATAAATCCAGTAAATTGGTTTGAACTTAAAGCACCAAATCCATAATAAATGTGTGCGATATATTTTGTCCAACGAACGTAAACAGGCATATATTTGGAATTGACAAAATATCCACAAGCCATTGATTGTAGCGTGTACATTAAATTTGCCACTAATGAAGCTTGAGCAAAATTTCTTGAAATTGAAACTCCTAACATTGCACCACACATTGAAGTTTGATGGATAAGAAAAATTGTTATGAAATAAATAAAAAATTGACGAGCTGAGTTAGCTAAATTAAACATGAAATAAGTTATGATACAAAAAATAAATGGGACAGCTAAATCTTCCACTATGAATTTACTTATTCTTCTTGATAATAGAAACCCTGGAACAGTAATACAACCTTCACTTCTTTCACGATCAAATAACTTTATATCATTTGAAGTTAATCTATAAGTTTCAAATAAAATCAATAAATAACCTTGTAAAGAATTTGCAGAATATATAGCAGAGGTGATCGTTCTTATCCCTTTTAGATCATGTTTTGGATCATAGAAAACCCACCCACAAATAAGTGACATAATAATAGCTCCCATGTAGAAAGAAACCAAAACCTGTTTGTTTCTATAACTTAATAGTAAATCTCTTTTCACTAAGACTTTCAACTGTCTTTTGAAGGGAACTTTTGAGCCATCTTTCTTAGCAACAGATTCTAGACATTTGACATTCTCAAGTGTGAGTTGGAGTTTTTCTTTACTTGCACCTTCTAATTTTTGCCAATTTTGAACAAGAGCTTGAACTCTTTTAAAGCTTTTTAGTTCAGCAGAAGGAGTTCTTGTATCAACTGAAGTTATATCAATCAAATAATCAGCAGGATTAACATTACTTGGAACAGTATAACCAAGATCTTCGAAATAGCCCAAAACTTTATTAATGTC
This sequence comes from Starmera pachycereana, assembly GCA_030570535.1. Taxonomy (NCBI): domain Eukaryota; kingdom Fungi; phylum Ascomycota; class Saccharomycetes; order Phaffomycetales; family Phaffomycetaceae; genus Starmera; species Starmera pachycereana. The sequence goes on from JAJLVW010000088.1 coordinate 43,983, forward strand.
TCCATTATAAACAGTTTCACCTTTTGATAAAATACATAATCTATCAAACAAGAAAAAAATATCCGATCTTGGTTGATGAATACTTATAATAATAGTTCTACCTCTTCTTGCTAACTTTCTCAGAGTTTGTACTAATAACAATGCAGAATTTGCATCTAAACCAGTAGTTGGTTCATCCAAGAATAAAACCGAAGGATTAGCTAATAACTGAATTCCTAAACTTAATCTTCTTTTTTCACCGCCAGATAAACCTTTATGTGTTGAATCACCAACCAGAGTTTCAGCACAATCTTTCAACCCTAACTCCAAGATTACTTGGTTAACTAAATTCTCACGTTCTTTAGCGTTAGAAACATCATGTAATCGTAATTCAGCTGCAATTCTCAAAGTTTCTCTAGTTGTTAAAAAAGCAGACAAAATATCTTGTTGAATCACATATGCGTTTCTAACAGTGTGTAAATCATGTCCATTGAATTTGATCTCTCCTGTTTGTAATAACGAGTTGGAAGATGTGATCCTCGAAGCTAATGCATTCAAAAGCGTTGTTTTCCCTGACCCTGAGCCACCAATAATTGCTAATATCTGTCCGCTAGGTATATCAAAGCTCGTTGTATGTAAAATCGGTTTCACAACTATGGATTCCTCATCATTAAAGTGTTTTTTTCTTAGTAATTTTGATTTCAGATTGTTGAAAGAATTTATTTTGGCGCTAATTTGAAGCGAGCGAACGGTGATTTCCACAGGTAACACTTTGTGGAAAGACAAAGAAGACGGTTCATCGTCCATTCCGGCTAATTTGTTTTGTATTTTGCAGCTCAAAACTCCAGACTCCATTAACAAGTTTTTTTGTTTTTTTCCCCCCTTTGTTTTGATTTTGATTTTTAATTTAATCAAAGAAAGAAGAAAGAAATGACGAAAGTTGAACAGGAACAGCGCGTGATCGAGCTATTTGCTGATGGCGAGATGTAAATCTGATTATACCTTGATAACTTTTTTGCATTCTTAATAACATTTCTTTTTTTCCCTTTCAATATCAGATTCAGAAGTGGGTTGGAGAAACTTACTGGGATTCTCAGCATGATTGAGAACGGGATCCACCAGCACAATGTGATCGTGTTGAAGTTTAATTGCAGCAGCAGCAAGAAGAAGAAGAGTATCAGGTTTCCAGGCAGAACACGCGCAGAAGCACAGAAATTTGGTTTGTCAAGATACCTAGTTACTACATTGAAGGTGTCATCAATTAACATAATGAAGCTGGATTTGTTAGAGTGATGTCCTTATTGGCGAAGAATTTGTTCAATGGGAATGTGACAACACGTCGTGACTTGTACTACCAAGATGTTGAACTATTCACTAATCAAAGACAAGTTGATGAAATAGTGGAGGTCATCAGTGATTGTTTCCAAATGTCACAGTATGATTTAGGAACATGTGCATCCCAAAAGGGTTTGTTTAAAGGTGTTGTACAACTATTGTTCAAGAATGGGAGTGATATGATAATTGGGGTAGATTCAATGATAAATTTGATTCCGTATTTACAACTAGTTGAGAAAATCATAATTTTGAGCAAAGTTGATTATATACTAGTTATTGAAAAAGATGCAGTTTTCAATTCTTTACAAAACAAGAACTTTTTATTAACAGGGAAAGGTTTCCCAGATCAATTGACTAAAAAATTTCTCAATATGATTGTTAGAGATAATCCCAATTTACCAGTTTGGGGGTTAGCAGATATGGATCCATATGGATTTGATATTTTACAAAAATTTGAGTGCGATAGATTGAAAGTTCCAAATGATTTAACAATCTTGAAATATTCCAACAATTTACAAGATTTAAGTTTGAGAGATTTCATAAGATCTAAAAATCTATTGAATAATGATGATTTTAAATGGAAAACTCATGTTCAGAGAATGATCTTTTTCCATAAAAAAGCTGAGCTTGATAACGTTGATGGAGAGCTGGTTGATTATATTGATAAGATAATACCTGATTCTACATGATTTTCAAAATCAATGGTATCATTTGTTTGTTTTTGAGAGTAATTGTATGAATGAATGAAAAAATAAAAAAAAAAATAATTTTGAAAAAAAAAACCTATTGCTTAACCAAAAATGAATAAAGCGAAAATGGAAAGAAGTCAAGGAATAATGTAAGATTTAACCGTAGACAGTAGCA
>JAJLVW010000089.1:0-24983 GCA_030570535.1 Starmera pachycereana
ACAACTGACAGATCAACTAATAAAGTTGAGAATTATTGTGAATTTAACTTTAATCCTAGATGTTTTAAAGAACACAATGGAATCATTGTTGCTGGTGGATTATTGAACTCCGGTGGGTTACAATCCAGCTTTAACGCGTTAGATCAGACACAAGAAACCGATGATATTCCCATGGGAAGACCAAATAATGTCACTGTTGACTTGAAAATCGAAGTGGCAAGATCAGAAAGATCTAATCCTCCTGGAACAAGTCACTGGAGAGGTTTATTTTCTGTTTACATCAAAGACACAAACACTATATTTAACTCAAGATTGGGTGTATGTATCAACAATCATGTCACAATTGATTCAAAAAATGGATCCAATAATCAATATATTTCCTATGCTTGTAATAATGATAATCATTTATATCAAACAGAAATAAATAATTCGGGAATAACCATAACTGATTTAATAAACTTGAAATTTGCATTAAATCATGCTGCTTTAAGTGATGATGGAAAAAACTTGATTGTTGTTGGGGATTCTTCACAGTTGATTTTATTACATCCAGGTCAACAAAAATCAAATGATTTAAGTGATTTTCAAACAATCAAAACAAATTCAGATACTGGATTTTACACGTCATTTGATTCAACTGGTACTAAATTCTCAACATGTTTTCAAGATGGATCATGTTTGATTTATGATTTAAGAAACTTATCAACGCCTTTAAAAAATATATATTCAACAAGAAGAATGAGTTCTTACGGAGCTTTTAGAAATTGTGAATTTTCAAGAGGAACTGATGATTTATTATTTATCACTGAACATGTTGGTAGAATTCATGTAATTGATACAAGAGATTTTGAAAAACATCAAGTGATAATGTTACCAATAGTTAAAAAGGGTGAATTGGGCAGTCATCATCATAATCAATATTCATCCTATAATAATTCTATAACAGGGGAACCAATTTCATTATTTCCTGCTATTGGAATCACTCAAAATATCAACGATCAATCAAACACATCTGCAACTAGTTCGCTGGTTTCTTCAAGTTCTCCAAATTCCTGCATTGAAAAGACAATGAAAAATAAGTTATTATTTCCAAAGATTTTAGATTACAGAGATATAGCTGAATATGAAAGAAATTTATTTCCTTCAAGATACTCTTCAACTTTTGATTCTTGTCATGAAAATTACTTTTCAAATGATATGAGTTTAGACTCTGATTATACAGATGATTTTAATATTGGAAGTTTTATAAGCTCTTCAGGGATTGGAGCTTCAAGAAGATTATCAAGTCTAAATAACTACGAAATTTTAGTTAATGCAGATGTTGATGATGAAGTACTTTTCAGTGATGAGGAAGAAGAAGAAAATCCTGCCAATGAAACAACCTTGGAATTAAACAGAGAAGAAGATGAAACACTAGATCATCGTATGAATTTAACAACATCATCAACATCAACAATGAATACTCATCCACAACTTACTTTGAATGATGATAGAATGTATGGTATTCAACATACACATCCAACTATGGGCAATGATTATTATGATAATGAAATTAGTGGATTTTCTTACTATCGTGACTCAAAGGGTTCACATATCATTGTTGGATGTGATAGAGGTTTGATAAATTGGGATATTGACTCTTGGTGTCGTAGATCTTTCTCTTCATTTCAATGGAAATAACTCTTACAGTTTTTCAAAAAATATATAGCTAATTTTTTTTTTTTGTTCGTCTTTTATGATTTACTAGTATCTTTTCAAAATACATGTATTGTAGATAGCTAGCTATTCAAAAACTGCATTACTTTTCTTTTTTTCTCAATCAACAATATCAGCTGAATCAATGTAAATTGGTTGATGTGGTTGCTCTTGTTCTTCAACAATTTTCAAATTTTCAACATTTAAATTTTCATTTTTATTTTGATCCACTTTATCTTTAAGTTCATTCCAATCATCTTCATTTTCAATTATTGCTTCAACTCCAATTACTCCACATTCATCAAATAATTCTAAAATTTCTTCAGCTTCTTTGATGGGCATCCCATGGAAAACTTCATTAACTGCATCTAATGAATTTGTTTCAAGTGCTTTTCTCATTTTTATTGGAATTTTAGAGTAAGTTTCAAATCTTTTTTGTTCACTCTCATCATTCGAATTTGAATCTGGTAGATTAACAACTAATTGAGCATTATCATCCAATGATTTCAATTGAATCTCATGAGCATCTTCATCCATTTCATTTTCTTTTGATAGTATTTCACAACGTTGTTTAATATGTAGAAATGTTTTCTCAAGTTCTGCTTGGAAAGTCTTCATTCCCATATCATTAGTCTTGTTTAAAAAGATTTTGTCAAATAATGATTGAATCAAGATACGGAATTCATTTGGATGTGAGGGCCGTTTAACTTCAACTACGTCATTGACATATTGAATCATTAGTGAGTGTGCAATGATTTCTTTTGTTCTTGAGATGTTGTTTTCAAATTGTGATTCAAATGCAGTCATTAATAATGCATCTTTTTGCTGTGTTGATATTATAATTAAATTATCTTTTAAAAAATCACAAAGTTTAGTGTATTGAGATGATGGAATTTTGGAAAATTCTAATGTTTTGGGGTGTAAATCTAAATCAATTTCATCTTGATGCTGTTGTTCTTCTTGGTGTGTTTGTATGGCTTGTGAAGTTGATTCAACTACATCAGTAGTTAGTGCAGATGAAGTTGTTGCAATTGGTTGAGATGATGCAGTTATAGCAGATGGTGCGTAACTGAAAGATTCAATTTTGGAAGAAGCTGGAGTTGGAGTGGATGTAGTAGCTGTAGTTGTGGTGTCATTAGTGGTAGAATTACCTTTATTCATAAAAGAACGATCAAACCCAGTATGCATATCATCACTTGAAATTTGTAATTCTTTCTCTTTCTTTAAAGTTTTCAACTTCTCCAGTTGTTCAGATAAAACATCATCAATTTTTTTACGATGCTCAACAATTAATTCTCTTAATAAAGCACCATCGTTAGGATTTTTCCCTGCTTTCTCTAAATCTCTCTTTAACTGAGTAAACAAATCTTCAACCATTTCATTATATGTTGGAGCATCTGGCTCAATTGATTCCCCAGTTGGTTTAGCAGTTGAATCAAATTTACCTTTCAAGTACTCAACGATGTATTGATAATCTGTCAATTGTTCGTCAGAACATTCTTCAAGCAGAGTATCAACTCTGCTATTGACAGTTTTATACATCTCAGTCTGTATTTCTAAAGTGGCAATATCATGGTTTCTTTGTGCCCTCTTAGCATGAATATCTTGTTGTTTCCAGCGAATAAATGATTTTTTGTCAACATTTGGATGCACTTCAATATCAGAGTCATCTGAAAGTTCTAGCTTGTCCCATTTGGAGTAGTCAACAACCATCTTTGCTATTCAATGCGTGTGTTTTGTGTAAGCTACTTGCTTTCTTGAATAAAACAATTGCAAAATCAACTGTTTTTATAAATATTTTATCTTGATACCATAGAAAAAGCTAGAAAATTCAAAATTCAAAAAAAAAAAAAGCATTATTAAGAGCCGGGTAAAGATGATATTGGAACTTTCTTCAGCTATAAAGACTGTTGGTCCAGTCCGGAACCATGGTGGACAAGCTCTCTGGTTGCTGGAGGTATGTATCACGCAACAGTTCTCCTTTTCTTGTGTCTCTGGACGTCATGAGTGATGTGGAACAATATAAACTGGCTCCTTCGAAAGCACCAAGTGACAAAATCCCATCAAACTTGACTGTAGTGCTGTTGTTAAGCTCCTGAAAAAAACGTGATTTAAACCCAGGAATCCTGCTAATATTTCCAGTCACAATGATTCTAGATGAAAGCTCGCTTCGGAGATCAATATCCAATTTGGGTATTAGATCTTTAACTATATTAACAGCTAGTTTGTTTTCATCATCTCCGACATATTCCTCACTTTTAGGTCTGAAAAACACCTCTTCTATCAAGCTGCTTCTCCACCTATTTGTAAACTCAATCTTGTTATCAAATTCAAAATCAAACTCTGCATCTTTCTGAGAAACTGCATTGAGTTCCTCAACATAACAAACTTCCAATATAATTCTTTCAATTTCTTGAAATGATAAAGTGATTCCCGATCTCTCAAATTTATCTTTAATAAATTCATGTAAAAATTTACCACTTCTAACAGATCTAATACTCATTTTATAAATCATTCTCAAATCATAAACAGGTGTAACTGTAACAAAACTCCATCCAAAGTCAACAACAATCCCACTCTTACTCCCACTACTCATACAGCAGACTAATGGCTCAGGTATAAACCGCACAGACTGCGCATGCAGGTGGAAAAGTAGCACTTTCAACAACACTTTTTTCCATTGAATTGGGAACACCATGGGCTCAATAACTAAAACTTTACTTTTTTTAGCATCTGTCAACAACTCATCTGTATATATCTTGTGTATAATTCGTTCTAGGGTGTTCTCCAATGCTGACAAGTCTTGCTTCTCGGTGATCTTGTCGTAATCCCAAACAAAATCACGGTTTAATTCACTCAAGTCGTAGCTATTCGTTTGCGATTGCAGCACCGCATAAGAATCGCCTGCGAATCCTGCGCTCAAGCTTCTGCTTCCAATGTGCAACACGACTGGAAACGACTGTGTCATTCTTTCTTGTTTCTTTCTAACTGGAAAAAAAGAATAAAATAATCGTTTCTGACATAAAAGATAAACAAAAATTTGAGCTTGAAAATAATTTTGAAATTTATGTACTGATAATTTAACACAATACTTAAGTCAAAAATCAACAATACAAAAATGGGAATCATCGTTTCTTTGCCGTTGCAGATGGCTGGCTCATTTGTTTCCAGTTGTTGTGGTGCTTTGTGTTTTTCACTAGTATCAAAATCTTTCAAAAGCATAGGCTCTTCATTTTCTACCAGACTGAGTTATGCTCTTCTTCTTTTATTTAATTCTGTTGTCTCCTGGATCATGCTTACGGATTGGGCACTCAAGAAACTCTCTTTGATATCTAGGGGTCAGTGTGAAGGTGTGGAGTGTGGGTTTTTTGCCGTTTATAAAGTGAATTTTGCATTAGGTGTGTTTCATCTATTATTATGTGGACTTTTGATTGGCGTTCACTCAACTGCTAATCCGCGTGCGGTGTTACAAAATGGGGTATGGACTGCTAAAATTTTGGTATATGTTTTGCTGCTAGTGGCTTGCTTTTTTATTCCTGATGGATTTTACATGTGGTTTTCCAAATATATTTCAATAATTTGTGGATGTGTGTTCTTGATCATTGGATTGATCTTATTGGTTGATTTTGCACATGAGTGGGCAGAGAAATGTATTGAACATGTGGAAAACGAAGATGAATACTCTCAGGTTTGGAAAACCTTGTTAATCAGTGGAACAAGTCTGATGTATTTAGGAACAATTGTTATGACCATCTTGATGTATGTTTTTTTCTGTGCTAAAAATTGCTCAATGAATCAAGCTGCAGTTACTACTAATTTGATACTAAGTATTCTGATTACAATTATGTCCATCAATCCAAAAATTCAGGAATATAATCCAAATTGTGGACTTGCTCAAAGTGCAATTGTTTCAGTTTATTGCACATATTTAACTATAAGTGCTTGTGCTTCTGAGCCAGATGATAAACTTTGTAACCCATTGGTAAGATCAAGGGGAACTCGTACTGCTAGTATTGTGTTAGGTGCGATTTTCACTTTTGTTGCAATTGCTTATACTACAACTAGAGCTGCTGCTAATTCTGCATTCAATTCCACATCTAGCACGTATGGAAATATTAGAATTGATGCAGAGAATCCTTCGATGGCTGATGATAATGTTATCACAAAACAACCATCTGCAAGAAACGAAATGAGAATGCAAGCAATTAGAGAAGCTGTTGCTGTTGGTACTTTACCTGAAAGTGCACTTCATGATCAAAGTTGGCTTTATGATGACGATGACGATGATGATGAACGTGTTTCAACAAAATACAACTACTCATTATTCCATATCATTTTCTTCTTGGCTACTCAATGGATTGCAATTTTATTAACAATGAATGTTCAACAAGACGATTTTGGTGATTTTGTTCCTGTTGGAAGAACTTATTTTTACTCATGGGTTAAAATAGTAAGTGCTTGGATTTGTTATGCTATCTACAGTTGGTCGCTAGTAGCACCGGTATTGTTTCCCGAACGTTTTGAAATGGACTAAATATAACTAGCATTTAAATAATGTCGAAATAGTAGGATATTTAAAGGTAATTTGGATTTGTTTTTTAATTGGTAGATCAACCTTCAGAATCAGCAATTCCTCCTTCTGTAATTATGTAAACACATTCTTTTTCAGGCATATCTGGTGAATCTAATAATTTAGCAACTCTTTCTTCACCACGTCCTTTTCTTAATAAAATTCTTGTGGCACTAGCATGAGCTAAAACATGTCCTCCAACACTAATAAGGTTATTATTTCACACTTTATCTTTATCCGAAAAACTGTTAAACTCACGGTTTTCTACCATCAGCTGCTGCAAATAACGCTGAAGCTCCAGGATCAGATTGAACTTGATTAGTCATAAAAACTGCAATGTTGAAATCTTCAGCAATCCTGTTTAATCTCGATAAGTGCTGGTTTAATCTAAAAAGAATGTTAATAATTATAATCAAATGAAGAACAGCATCTCTCTTACTTTTGTTGTCTTTCATTCAATTCACCCCTTCCACAATACTTTTAGTAAGTTGTTAATATTTTTATAATAAACAATAAAAGCCTCCAAATCATTGATTAATGACACTTACATCAACTCTAAAGTTTGCCATAATTGAATCCACAATCTAAAGATCGTTAGTATTAGCACAGCAGTCTTATATTTTTTTTTTTTGATTTTACTCACCAAAACTCGATATTCACCACTTGATAACTCGTTTCCTAATTCTTCTAGTAATTCAGCTTGATGCTCACTATTCAAAGCTCTTGCATATGTAATGTTCTCAAGACAATCATCAGGATCAATTCCAAATCTTTCTGCAATTGATCTGATTCTATCTGGACGAAATGTACCTTCTGTGTCAATGAATGCTGCTTTACCTTCACCGCCTCCTAATGACTAATTGCTGTTAGTACTATCTTCTTGAAAACAACAATTATTGTGAGTAAATTGTTGAACTTAACATACTTTAGGAAGTTGAGCAGTAACACAAAGAGTATGAGACATTTGAGTCTTACCACAACGAAATTCACCAAAAACTTCTGTAATACTCATGGTCATTATTCCACCACCCAAAGTGCCATCCAACTCTTTAGAGCCAGTTGAGATTGGCACAACTTTACGTCTGACTTCAGCTTGTGTGGAACCACTGACAAATCCAATTTGCTAGAAATTTACAGTTAGTATTCCCTTGTCCAATGTGAGATCTGTAAATCAGTTGAAAACTGCAAAGTTGAAACTTCAAACTGTTCAAGTGACAGTGGACACTCTCTTGAATTTGACACAAAAATTGCTGACACATTGCTAATCATCAGTTGTAGACTGTAGTTGAAATCAACGGACAATAGAGCATCCAACAAACGCGATATCAACTCACCACTAGCTTTGATGCAGCCTCTTTGATCTTATCAACTTTGACTTCACTAAGTCCTTTGATCTTGAGAAGATTTCTACGCGTAGTTGAAAGCACCGACTGGGTGGCGTAACGTGTTAGTTTAATTTTCTGATAAACAACCAATAAGTTAATAAGAAGGTATAGAGTATACGGTCACTGAGCAAACTCCAGCTGCTCTAAGTTTCTGTATATCACTGGCATTGATTCCGTGCTGCTGTAGTTCGTCGATGGAGGTGATTTGACCGCTGCTCATTGTTGCCGCCGTTGTTTTGTTGGTTGGTTGTATAAGAAGCTCATTAAAGAAAGAACAGGAAAACGACAGGTTTTATATCTATTTATGTTTATTTATTATAGAATTATTTGATATTTAGTGCTTACCTTCTCTGTTCCATAAGTTCATGGCAAGCCATTCTCGTATTTTTTACGGCTGAAACTATTGAGCTGCTGTTCTGTGTGTGTGCTGTGTATTTCTTAATCTATTTTAAGTGCGCTGTAGATAGATCTGATGAAGAACAATGATGAAATGAAGCCAATCGTACCAGTAACCACAAACACAAGGAAACTGAGAAGCAATGAATACCCCACGTACAACACAATAGTAGTAAACCCTCCCAGTTCAAATTTAGACAAGGCTATCGCGTGGATGAAAATATAGATGGCACATCCACCTCCAATTATCACTGAACGCCATTGCCATTTATAGTTCTCAGCACATAGTCCATAATAGGTCATTAAGATAGTTACCAGTGATGTAGTAATTGCCATCAACAAGAAACAGAAAAATAAAAACCCAAACATGTAGAAAACTCTGTTAAACCATAATGATGAATAAATGAAGTACATTTCAACTGAAATAGATCCAAATGGGAAAATACCAGCTAATAGTGCAACAACATGTGTTTTCAAATACCAAGGTTGAACTGGGATTTGACGAGCAATTTGATTTGTGCGCACAGGTAATGATATGGAATTTTTTTTCACAGCAGCAATGGACCCAATAGCTGATAATGGAATTGAAATTACAAACCAAATGGCAACAATGGCAATCAAAGTTCCAAATGGAATGGCACCCGAAGATTTGACTGCAATTAAAAAGAAATTCAAAAACACCACAGTAGATAATATAACTGATGGAATTAGTAACGGGGTCAAAATCATATTTAGTTTCCAAGATTCACCTCCAAATAATTTATATATTGATCCAGAAACAAATGATCCCAGGCAGCCAAACAAAGCATACAAAATAAACATGACAGTACTCAAAGCACCTCTATTACTTGGTGATAATAGGCCCAGTAAAGCAAATCCAATTGTACAGAAAGCCATCAAGAATAACTGAACACCACTACCAACCAAAACCGATAATAATAATGGATGTTCTGGAGTTCTGAAAACATCACCATGTACCAGTTTCCATCCTGTTTCTTCTTGAAATTCATCATCCAAATTCATTTCATTATATTTGGAAATATCAATTTTCAAAGCTCTGACTAAAATATGAGCAATAACAGTTGATAAACATAAAACAACTAATGAAAAATTAATCAAAGAAAACCACTGGATCTTTGGATCATAGACGTGTAGATACTTGTCCCATCTAGTTGCCCATACTGTATCAGATTCAACAAAACTAACATCGTAAGTGAATGAAACATCTGTAAAGGATTCAATGGCCAAAGTCAATGGCTCTGCATCATCAAAATTACAAGTTGCATCTGTTCTTTTGATTGATGATGGTTCCACTGTCACACCAACAATTCTAAATTCATCATCTCCACGTTGGTGGTATTCAATCTGAATACTGAAATGGTTATTCAAATGAGCAATCTCTTGGTCATCAACTGAACCTAACTCAAATCCACTTCCGTAGAAATCTGAATCAGTTCTCTCATCGTGAAGTTTTCTTGCTGCTGGTAAACCATCTATCAACCAATTATAAAAAAACCCATTTTTAATCAACTTGTTAACAAACACAGCATCGTGTCCCGGGTACTTAGATGTACAGAGCGGTTTACATTGCTCGTCTTTCAGCATAGTGATTTCAAAAGGTGAGTTATAAATTCTGTCACCAAAAATAATTGATCCAAGGGACTCTGGTTGCTTCTCTATCTTCTCTGGAGCACATAAATGCAATGGTTTGTAGTAATAGTCAAAAGAGTAGATGATGTCTTCGTGTGCTTCCTCGTGGAAAACACTTGGAGTGATATGGTTCACTAGCAACGACACAGGGTCATCCTTGTGGTAGGTGGTCGGAGCGGTTCCTGGAATGTAGAAAGCGTTTGTCGCTGTGAGCAATGCAAAAAAAGCAACAATGTAACGCATTGTGTCTGTTGAGTTTCGTCCAATGTTTCTTTGCAAAGAAAAAAAGGTTTATTTTTGATTTTTTTTTCGCGGTTTTTTTGTTTATATTAGTGAAAACATGAAAACATAGAAACATAGCAAAAGCCTGACCTGTTTTGTTGCTGCTATACTGAGTGACCATGGACAGAGAATATTTATCACTTAATTTGAAGGCTGCTTTGGATGCAAGAAGAGACATCTTGCCGGTGCTACGTCAGCACCCACAGATCGCTGATAGAACTTCATCACTTACTTGCAAAAAAATCATTACAAGTGCAATGGCCCCTCAAATAACGGTCTATGCCTCTAAAGAAGTTGATCAGATTGCTGTGCACTTTGGGTTTGACTCTTTTCTACAAATGATAAGGCCATTGGGAGATAAAATACATCACAAGTTTCAGATTAAGGACTCGCAATTGGCATCGAGGACCGCAGATGACTTTAATGTCAGATTTGTTAGGCCACTAAGCGATATCTTTCAATTGCAAGAGTTACCTTCCAGCTCATCTTCTACTGGGAACCCGGGCATCAAAAAAGCTGAGCTATTCAGCATGGACTCTTTAGAGTTGTACCTATCAGAGTATATTCAATCCATTCATCCATACTTGAAAGAATCTATACAGAACAATAATAAAGAATTAGAATTTGCTTTGAAGGACTCAATATATTTAAATTTTTTTTCTAAAATAATATCATCCTCATTGATAACTCCTTTTGAAACAATAAATCACCCAGTTGTTGCATTGTTGGTCATAAGAGCAAATGATGGTTACGAACTCGCAAAGAATTTGTTGATTGAATTTAAGAAGAGCAAATGCCCGGAATATTTGAACCTAGATGATATTCTACCTGTATTTATGATTATATTTGATGAAAAAGATGAAGAGGAAGTCAATACATTTTTACAGCTGAAAGACCAAATCAAGAAACTGTTGTTTGTTGATTCTTTTATTGTGAAACTAACTTTTGATAAAGATCATAACTCTTTTGCTGTTAATAATCCGCTGCTATTATCAATTGAAGAAGAGTTAGAAATAAACCATATCAGACAATCTCAAACTAAAACCAAAAAATTACCTTCTTCAAACATATCATCTATCAACACAGCACTAATAGAAATCATTCAAAAAAGGCTAATACCGTTTATGGAGCAAAAAATTGCTACATGGGATGAACAAATAATAACACCAAGGAAAAGTCTTACTGGACGGTTCTTCAACGTTTCCAAAAGATATTTTGGTAATTCTTCGAAAAACAGTCAAGCTGAATCAACAACAAATTTCAATTCCTTGACAAATGAGTACAACAAACTTGCACCAGAGCTAATTACTAGAAGATTAGCAGATTGGGCTTTCATGTTGAGAGACTATAGGTATGCATATGTAACTTATGATCTGGCCAAAAAAGATTTTTTATCAGATAAAGCATGGACACACCTTGCTTCTGTTCAAGAGATGGCTGCAGTTTCATTGCTAATGGGTGCCACAAATATCACCTCAAAGCTCAAAAATGACACTATCGATCCTTTATTGGATTCAGCAAATTACACCTACCTGTCGCGTTGTGGATTAAGAACTTTTGCTATGAGGTCAGTGATTTTAACATCTGAATTATTTTCTATTTTGAGAGATGGCTATAGTTCTGCTTCTTGTGCTTTAAAATGGCTGGGTAAAGCGTTGGATGACAAGTTGGTTGGGAGAATAGGAAAGTCATTAATTCTAGAACGAATTGCATATATTTATTCGATATGTATATCAAGTCAGGCTAAACTGTTAATATCAAAGCATTCAAATGCTATTTCTGTTGTTGATCAAAAAATTGAAAATAATGATAGTGCTCAAGATCAGGCTTTTGTGAATCCTCATAAATTAAAAGTCAAGAATGCTGCCACTATTGGTTTGACAAGAGATAGAAAGGCTGCATTCTGGTATCTACTGGCAGCAAGAGATTGGGATCCTGTGAAACATCCTTTACAAGTACATTCATGTCTTGATAGATCTAAATCAGTTTATGGCGGGAAACTTTTTGCTGAACGGGAATCTAGTCTATATCATAAACTAGCAAAAGCTACAACGATCTGAACTTTTTTTTAAATAAAACAATACATCAAAATTAAACAATCAAATAAATAATTACCTTGTAAGACCATCATAAAACGAGGTGCAATACAAAAAATAAAAGAGCCCTAAATACAAAATAATAAAATCAAAACACAATTAAAATCGAACTTAACAACCAAAAAAAAAAAATACTCAAACATGTCTCAATAAATCTTGTGGTGGGACTGTTTCCAACATTTCTGTTTCATTTACTCTTGGAGTTAATGGTTGATAATCATGTTTATCTCTTTTGAACAAAAAGAATGCACCGATCAAACCTAGTAACGCCATAGTACCTAAAGCCAACGCTAATCCAATTAAAACAATATAACCTCTTCTTATCTTATGTGTACCTGTTCCTTTATTAAGGTTGGAAGGTTGTGGATGTGAGCTTGTAGTGGTGGTAATGTTGCTTGATGTTGTTGTTGCGTTTCCTGGAAGTAAGCCACTAGTTACCAATGCTGAAATATCTTTATTCAAAAATACACTGTCAATTAAAGCAGTTGAGTTCCCATTAGTGACAATAAAATAAGGTAACCAGTTTGTGCTGTTAAAATACACAGCATTAGAATAGCCGTATAAATTCAAATTAAATTCACCTGTTGCTAATAAAATTTCATCATTATTGAAATAAGTCTCATTATTTGAATCATTTGGTTCTGATAATTTGAATAACTCGATATCTGTTATAGTGGAGTTTGATAATTCGGAGTCAATATCATTCCAAGAAGATCCATCAAATGCAGAAACAAAGTTTTCACCTGCTATAATGATTCTACCATCAGTTGAATTATCCAAGAGAATAAACTTCTCAATATTTTTATCGGTTAATTCCTTGAAATGATCTGGTTGAGAAGCTTGATTTTCACCTAAAGCACTAAAATTGAATTGGAATAAATTCAATTTTTCATCATCATATTGAATTTCTCCTCCTGCAACTAGAACTGAATTATTAACAAATCTAAAATAGTTTACCTTACCATCAATATCAATCAAAGAATCCCATTCAGTTGTATTCATATTGAAGAAACATAATCCTGAACAGTCAATATCTCCTGTTGAATCAAAATCACCAGCAACAATCAAATAGGTATTGTTCAAAACACCGAACTCTTTAACTTGGACAGAACCAGATGATTTAGATAAAGACTCCGAAGTAAATTTATCCAATCCCATATCATAAATGACCATTCCATTGAAAGTACTGTTATCAACTTTTCCACCCTCTTCTGTTCCGATAAATAAATTGTTTCTATAGTTGAATAATGTTAAGATTTTAGAGTCCAAAGAAATATCAATTGAAGAAGTAGAGTTATTTTTTTTGATCAGTATAGATGAATTTGTACCAAACACTGAGGTAGTTTCATTAATAAATAAGCATGCTGTAGTTTGATAGTCTGTTATGTTGTCTCTTATTTCTGAAGAATTTATGAAGATACCACCATTTGTTGAGTAATCAGATTGTTTAATAGCACCAGTAAATAATGTTAAGTTACCATTTGAGCCTGCACTTGAGATATTATAAGATAAAATGGTGGACCCCTCAAAAATTGCATAATTAGCAGTATCATAATTGAAATTATTAAATATCCAATACTCATAACCAATTAATGTAATGTTTGTAAGAAAATTGGAACTTGTGGTAAACCAACTTCCATTATATATACCAGTCAAAATAAACTCTTCAGGATTATTGTCACTAATAAAACTGTTAGAATCATTGAGTTCATTAAAGTTACCTTCAATTAACAAATATCCACCAACAGATTTGAGTGAGTTAACTGGCCCATCAACACCTCCATCCAATGAAACAAATTCTCCATTTATTTGATTGTTTGAAAATCCAGAAATTTCAAATTGTACTAAATTCTCTCCATAATTTGAAGTAAAATCACCCCCAAGGACCAATGAATCATTAAATGAAACTGCATAAATATTTGGATTTGAGCCAATTTCACCTCCAAACTGGTTTAATGTTGTATTTCCTACCAATCCGGTCAAATTTTTAGAAGAATTATCAAAATTAGTGAAATTGGATGGTGAATATTCAAAAATACCATTGATTGGAATTGAGCCATTAATATGAACAGCCTGATTTATGGTAAGTAAATTGGTAGTTAATTTATCTGCAACTAATGTAATTAAAGTTTCTGAATTTCCTGGGATCAATTCATATAATTTCATTTCAATTCTAACAGAATTATTCAATTCACCATAGTAAACAGAATCATATTTTTCCTGTTCGTTGTTTTGATAAATCAATAATGAATCTAACACATCATTAGTTACTTCATCATAAATAGTAACATTTGTAATTGCTCTTGAATCACAAGTATTATCATTAGCACAACCAGGAGTATACATTAAGATTGAATATTCACCTGAATATGTGATATTTGGGTAAAAACTAACACCAGTATTTGGAATAGAGTCAAAATTTTGAATAGTATTAACTAAATAACTTCCTGAGCTAGACCAGTTGTCTCCAATCAATGTTGATCTGGAATATTTTTCAATATAACCACAGTCTGGTTCATTTAATGAGTTATTAGCATAGGTTGAATAAGATGTTTGATAAACTTGAACATTTTTTAATTCAACACTGGATCCATAAGAGTCTAAAATTTCAATAGTGATTTCATTGACATCAACTGTATTAACAAACCCAAAATCCTGATAAGAAGAACTGACACCAATATTCCCATCGTTTAAGCTAATTTCCTTGACTTCATCTCCCAGGTTGCTTGTAGTTGAAGAGTTGAATAAAGGACACCAAGCGTCACAATATTTTAATTCATTTGATACTGGATCCACGTATGTTAGATTCATAATACCATTTGCAGGAGCTGTAATTATTCTAAATAATGAAGCTTTGGAGTCTTCCTCTGGAGAATTGAAAATCCTAATCTTGGAAGGTATTATTTGGAAAGGTAAATTGATATTCAAAGTACCAGTTGTTGCTCCATCAACAAAAAATCCATTATCATCAGAACAAGAAATAGAACTAATATCCTGTCCTGTAGATGTTGAAAATGTAGCATATTTTAAGCTAACCAATTGATCCGCTTCAACGGAAACATTGGATAAATTATAAGACTGGTAAAGAAGTTCTGGTAATCCTAAACCATCAAAGGTCCCTGTGAATACAATGTTATTTTGGACTTTGACAATTGAGTTAACTTTCCCATTGACACCATCAAATGGTGTAGCTCCAAGGTGACCATCAGAAACATTATATGTGAGTAAATTTGAAGTGTTGTTCAAAGTGAAGTCACCACCAAAATATACTAGTTTTGATTCTGAATCATACAGTACGGTGCTTATAACACCTTCTAATGAGCTGTCTGTAAGAATTTGTGTGAAATTCAATGAAGTAGAATTAAAAATAACAGGTGAACTCATTTCCATGTCACCAATTTTGGAGAAGTTACCCAAAAGTAAAAACGCGTCATCTTCAATATTTGTGATACTCTGTATATCTCCTTCTATCTGTCCCAGTTGTGTGTACTGATAAAAGTCATGTGCTAAAATCAATTGATTCTCTAAAGTGTTTTGGTTTGTGAAGTTTGATTCACCAATGTAAGAGTACGATGTAATAGCGTCAAAGTCACCAAAAAGACCAAATTGATCATCAATAAAGTATTCAGAATCAAAACTTGGGGCAGTCTGAGCAACCTGTGCTATTAAAGCAGCGGAGAGACCCAAGGCTGTTATTTTCATCCTAGGTGATGCAATTGATTTGAAGAGTGAATGAAACTTTGTGTGTACTAAAACGAGTGCAAGCTGAAAAATACTTAGATGAGCTGATGATTTTCAAGCTTGAGTTGTCTGGTGAACTGAAAGAGAGGATAGACAAAACAAAAAAAGCTAAAGTGAATTAATTTGAACAACTACCAAACTGACTGCAATCTCTATAATATTAAACATTAAAATTTTATTAATTAATTATGTCTGTTGTTAAAATTGTTCAATTCTGCTTCATTCTGCTTAAAAATCCACTTTTCTTTACGCGCCACGCATGCGCCACTGAGAAAACTATCATCTTTGATGTTTTGGTTTTACTTTAAACGGAAATGCAATCCGTTTTGGTCTCATGATTTTGCACGTGATTTTTTTATACCTGAAAATTAGTTTGAATGGGATTTCAAATTAATTTAGATGACCAGAATTAAGTCTTGACTACACCGTCAGCTATGGCATCGATTAATATTAAGCAATAAATATTAAACACCATAAATTAGATTTCACTTCTATTATAATAACTCTAAATTCTAAATTTTAATTAACGTCCCATAATTTAATTATTCTTTAATTTTTCCAAGCTCGGTAGGGGCACAGCAAACTTCCTTAGTGAGAAATAAATGAGTATCACCATCCATGGTTGGGTAGCTGTAGTCTGTGGCTTGCCTCTAATAGTATTTAATCCTTAAATTTTGTCAACCACGAAGCCTTTATAATCGTTGTCAAAAATGGCGTTTTTAGTATTTAGTATTCACCATAGTTAAGAAAAATTTTTGAAATTTTTGAAAAAATCTGTCAAATTTGTTAGGCAAAATCAACTTATCGCAATTTACTCAAAAAATAAAATGTTATATTTTTTTAAACTTTAGCAGTAGCGGGAGAAGATGCATTATTTTTCCTTGCAAAGTATAAAAAAATCTTAGGCGCCAATTTTGAGTAAATTGGACTTAAAGTTTGGTATTTTATGTAAGGGCTTAGTAATATTACAACATGCTTAAATTTAAATTGGCACTGCTTAATTAGCATTTAAGCTCTTTTTTCTACTGTAGTACTGTACATTTGTTAATAATATTAGTATTAATATTAATTAGTTATCATTAATTATAATAATATCATTAACTAGTTGTTTTTTTTGCTCAGACTTATAATTAGTCATCGCTTCCTTTTTCAATAATAAGACTAAAATTTCAAATTTTAGTAAAGAGTAAACTTTTAGTTGTTCCACATTAACGCAAATATTAGTGATAATTAACCTTGAGTTTTTTCCTTCCAGATAAAGGGTTATAAGTTTTTTTAATGACATTATCACTCATCTTGTAGCCTCCTTATCTATATCATCATCCATCTTTTTCCACTTCTATGAATTCATCTGAAGATAAAATTTCACTCAAAATTTCCTCGTTATTTAATCCTATTCTCTCATGCTCCTTTTCCTTCAATACTCCTAATATTTGAGTAGGTACTTCTGTATCGGGTTCAGTTATTCCAACTACTGAAGGTTCCCTTTCATAGAACCAAGTAAAACTTCTGAAGTGACTGTATTAATTTCACCTAAACCACCGTTTATTAGTTGATTGTATGTTCCGGAAGAGATGGAATTCAATTTCCAAAACCTTCTAGAAGCTTCAGCCAGCTCATTATGCATCTATTGGTGTATCAAGTCTCTTGCTGCCAGCGTAACTAACCTATTTTAGTGGCGATTGGTACTTTTGGTTCCTTGACGCAATCCACTTACGTTCTTTCTGATTGGCGGCATCGGTGTCGAAAGTTGTCTCTAGCTTTAAGATTCATCACAGCTAATTGGACAATTTAGACTGTCAGTTGGTTGATAATTAAATCATATATTGAAAAAGATTTAATAATGATAATTGTGTCAGATTTTCAGAAGTTAACAACTATCTGTATCAAGTAAGTTTCCGAAAGTGAATATTTTATTATTTATATTTTTAGTTAAAATAAAGACATAAAAAACTTATGAGCCTTAGTGAAATGTATGATGATAAAGCAAGTATTAACCAGATCAGATTCACAAATTTTTAAAGAAAGTTAACGGGGCAATTTTTAGCAATTCATCAAAACGTCAATTTTTACTAACAAATTTGACATGATTTTTGTCCAAATTTTCAGTTTTTTCAAAAATTTGCTCTTAACTATGTAAAAATAGCCATTTTCACCAACAATTTTGAACAGGTTACCATTTGAATTTTAGTCTAAAAAGACCACAGAGATGAGCTAGCTGAGTACTATAATTATACTTTTTCAATTAAGCTGCCACATTAATTTGAAAATTTCAATTCCTCAGTTTACCCGGTGGAGCGTTATTTTTATATTATATTTTTAATAATTTAATAATATGTTATAGTCTCGTGTTTAACAACCATTTGAAGTAAATAGGATTCCTAAAAATACTAATTAGTTGATTGCTGCTTCTATCAACTATTTAAAGTGTATACTAATCCTCCCTTTGAAAAACTGGTGTTTGAATAATATAAGTAATTGTTTATTAAGTTACTCCCTGAACGTTACCCAACATTCCCATTATTCTTACCCACACATTAAGTTAAAATTAAAAAACCTACAGCTACTATCTTCACGGACAAGTTTTAACCTTAACATAATATTTAATTTATATTATAAGATTTATAGTAAAAAAATAATTTAACTAAAGCAAATAATTTAAAGTTACTGTTTTTCAAAGATCACTTGCCACATGTTACTTAATTATTTATAATCATTTAATAATTATAATATTATAAATTGAAATTAAATTAATATACTAAATTTTACAATATTAATAAATAATATATTGAATATGTTAATTATTTCTTACTAGTGACTTTATTATTAATATATATGAGGTATTGCCAAAATAATGGTGTCAAAACATCCAAAAAACTGTCTCATTTTTGAATAAGTTGGACTTTTATAAGTTTGTTAGAAGAATCTATGTTAGGAAATAGTAATACAACATGCTCAATTGACACTGGTTTAGCCTTTCCTAGTTACTAGTATGAACTTTGAAGTTGTAGCTGTTTATGGGTCAAATATAATAGAATACACCCACACTTAGAATGTTGTCTAGCGTTTTATGAAAGACTCGAACTTGAAGCCACTGCCTTTACTCGACTAAGAGAAGACGAAATCCAGCGATTCGAAAAAAGAAAAGTTGCTTTTATCTAAGCTGGTACATGCACTATGTCTCGCTTTTAAATCGATCATTAACTAATGAAATCAATAAATTGTGATTGGTACTTGGTAGTTACCATTCGTGAGTCGTGGCTTTAAGTCTATGTCCTTATTTATTTATAAGTATAAATGTGATACAAACTTGTCTTAAAATATGTAGTTACCAATCAATCAATCAAACAATCAGAAAGTATCCAAAAACATTGCAATTAAATACAGTTTAATACCATGGGTCCATGATCTATATAAAGGGATGATATATTTTCTTGAAAGTTCACGATCTATTCAAGTAATCTTGATGTTACCACAACTAAGCACAAAAAGCTTCAAGCTAGGAGGAGCCTTCAATTTCATCAACCAAAGTACGATAGTGTTGTTGTGTTTTAGCTTGATCTAGAAAAATTCCATATTTAACATTCAATAATTTTCTATCTGGGCTGTCAGGAGCACATGGGAAAACCACTTTACCACCGCCAGACAAATTTGCCATTGTATCCCAAAAGATATCACCTTGTTTATTTGACACTTTTAAATTTGAGATTTTTTTGGTTAACTCTTGTTGTGGTTTGTTTTTGGAGCCAAATGAAATGACTTGATCTTCTTCTTCTTCATCCTCATCTTGTTCTTTTGGTGCTTCAGTAACAGGAAATGGGAACCCGGATGATGATGATACTGCATTAACAATGGCAGACATATCAGTGACACTAGCTGTTGCAGATGGAGCAGTATAAGGCGAAGCTAAATCTTTGGATGACTTCATATTAAAAGAAGTTAATTGAGTTCCACCTGGAAGTTTAAAATTTGGTTTCTTTATAGATGAAGATCTTGAAACTCTACCATGTGATTGATTCAAATTAGTTTTATAGGCAACAGCACCTAACAAAGCAGCACCAAAAACAACCGCAGCATCAATATATCTTGGAATAACTATTGGTAACCCAGTACAATCTGCCAACAATCTCATCAATAAACCATTTCTGCATTGTCCTCCACTCATGAAAATGGAAGTAATATTATGACCTGATTCAATCATTCTTTCAACTATTTGTCTAGTTTGTTGAGCAATGAACTCACAAGCTGCTAAATAAGTGACACATAAATCATCAACAGAGACATCCATTGATTGACCAACAATAGCTGCTCTCATTCTTGGGTCTGCAATTGGGGATCTATTTCCATGATAATCTCCATAAAAAAACAAATGCTTTGCTAATGACACAACTGAACGTTCATTACGTTCTTTTGATAAACTTTCTAATCTTGCATTCATATAATCAAATTTAGAGACATTTGAAGCATCTGCCAGTCTTGCTAATTCTGAGTATGCTGGATGAGTATTCATAACATGAGCCAATAAAGCACCTGTACAACTTTGACCACCTTCTGCTAACCAAAATCCTGGTGCTATACAATCTTTGTAAGGACCCCAAACACCAGGAACAAAAACAGGATCTTTTGATAGCACAATATGACAAGTAGAAGTACCTGCAACAGCTGCTAGTCTTCCTGAAGCTCTTTCTAAACCACTTGATTTTTCATCGTTTGCAATTAATGCTGGGATATCAACATCAGTTTTAGCAGCGACTGTACCGATCCAACCAGCGTAAGCATCAATCACTCCTGAACCAACAATTGTGTTTGTAGTAAGACCCAATTCATCAGCTGCTTCAGGAGATAAGTTTCCAACGACATCACCAGCACTTAACCATTTACCATCTGCTAAACCTGGGGCGTGACCTAGTTTTTGGAAATCGTTTTCGACTAACTCTGGTAAATTGATCTTACTCAAAAATTCATCTGACCAACCGTATTTAGAGCCTTCAACACCGATTGGAACAAAACCTTGTTTACAAACAGTGGAGCAATAACTTCTTGCTTCCGAGCCAGTAGCTTTATGAGTTAAAAAGTCAGCTAAGTCATAAAATTTAGCATCTTTGAATTTCCCATCAGGTAAATTGTTCTTCAACCATTTAATCTTTGGCAACTCCATTTCAATAGACATTGTACCTCCAACATACTTCAAACATTTGTCTCCAGTAGCATTAATTTCATTTGTTTCTTCCTGTGCTCTATGATCCATCCATAAAATGATGTTTTGATCATCATTGGCGAAGTCCGGACCTACACCCAAAGGCAAATCAGTTCCTTCATTTAAGACTGCCAATGAACATGTAGCATCAAAACCAATACCAACAACTTGAGATGGATCAATTCCTGCATCTCTTACTGTAGATTTCACACAGAAACAGATAGCATTCCAAATTTCTGTAGTTGATTGTGTGATATAGTTTGGTTTCAACTCTTGTCTAGTAATTGGACGTTCAGCTAAGGCAAGAATCGAACCAGTGTTATCGACAACAGCAGCTCTAGCTGATCCAGTACCAACATCAACTCCAACATAAAAGATGGAAGTGTCAACTGATTTGGGGTCATTGAGAAGCGCCAAATGGTTTAAACTGAGAGATGAGCGTGAAAATTGGTTATTCATTGTGTGTTTGTGAAGGTTTGCGGTATATCTGAACTCAATGAGCTATATGAGAGTAGAATTCAGGAGTAAAATGTGTTTTTAATTTTAGAAATTTGAATTTGAGTGTTTGAACTTTGCTATTTATGTATTCCTGGTTTTTTTGCCTGCGGTGATCCAATTTTCTGGGGAATAAAGAATTTTATTGACTAGGTTTTATAACGCCTAGAAGGTTGAAATTACTGGAATAAGCATTAGTTTGTTAATATTGCTAATGTTTCGCGTTATTGAACAACAACACAGCAACATTAATCAAATCATAAAATAAAATGTAAAATAAAGATCACCACTAAGAAGCTGTTATTTATGCTTGGCTCTTACTTTTCTGAAGAAGGATTTGATTGAAATAATACAACTTTTCCATATTGCAAGCATTCCTCAAATATACTCAATTTGGCCGGTGGTTTATATTATAAATTAATAGTAAATCTCTGTAAAACCAAATCTTTGTGTTAGAAACAGAAATCAAATTAGTTATTATCAGACAGCATTCAACTTGATAATCCAGAAAGACAATCTACGATATAAAAAATAATGCTCCACTATCGGATTTTATCATGTATTGATAAGAATGATTTAATTTATAAAGCACTGGTTTTAACGTCTTTTGTGTAGTCACCATAAACATCAAATCTTCTTTGAATAGTGACAGGAATACCAGCTCTAGTTTTAGTGATTGTTTCTGGATCTAGTTCAGCAATAACAATTTCTTCACCTTCACCAGCTTCTGCAACAACATTACCATTTGGATCAACAACTAAGGAGTGGCCGTAAGCATGATAGTTCAAGTCCAAGTTTCTAGAAGGAGAAACAAGAACAGTATAAATTTGATTATCAACTGCTCTTGCTTTAGCTAATAAATGCCAATGTAAAGGACCAGTAACTGTGTTAAAAGCACCTGGATAAAACATTGCAAACGCATTACCTTCTCTAGCAGCAGTAGCTGCTAGTTCTGGAAAACGGATATCATAACAGATACCTTCACCAATCTTACCAATACCTGGTAGATCAATAATAGTTGCTTTATCACCACCTGTTAAAGTGATACTTTCTTTAAAAGTGATACCATTTGGAATGGAAATATCAAATAAATGAACTTTTCTATGTTTACCAATAATGGATCCATCAGTACCAAAGGTAACTGAAGTGTTGTAAATCTTACCATCTTCACCGCGTTCAGGGATAGAACCACCAACTAGGACAATACCTAAATCTTTGGCAATAGCACTCAAAAATTGGGTGGATTCACCTTGAGGAATTGGTTCAGCATATTCAGCGAATTTATCCACTGCATAAGGAGAATTAAAACACTCTGGAAGAGCAACGATCTTGACTGCTGGTTCCTGCTTAAGAGCTTTGTAGATGAAATCTTTTGCATGGTTTAAATTAGCTGTTTTGTTCGCACTTCCTGTGATTTGAATCAATGCGATTTTGGTTTTCTGAAGAAGAGACATCCTGTAGTTGTTTGAATATACTGCGTGTAGTCACTGCTGTGTAGCTGGGTACTGTCTGGAGTGCCTGGAGTGCTTTATGGTTCAGGGACTTCAATCGTCGGATATATATTTACTTATTATAAGTTGTCTTTTTGCCCTGTCGAGCACCAGTGGGATGACTGGGTGTCCTGTGGCGATAAGAAACAGATCCACTAATGGATGGCAGTCGATAAAAGAAAGAAAATATTATATATAGTGGCGGGCGTATAGAAAGTAGTGGTCGCCTACAAAACTACTTCCACCATCATCAACAGAAAGACCAGGAACAGTATAAACCAGAATGCCAGCATTCAACAGACTTGTGAGATTTGAATCCACTGACGGAGGTGTTTACTTTGGAGACGCCATCCTCCCAGAAGGAACTGACGATGTTTACACTGCTACTGAAGCCTATGCCATTGAAGGTGACCCACTATCTGAGCACACCGTCACAGAGAAGAAGCTCACCATCGTCAAGCTACTAACTCCACTGGCTCCAGAACAGATACCCAACATTCGTTGTGTTGGAATGAACTACAAGAAGCATGCCATCGAGATAAAATTGCCAATTCCAAAATGGCCAGTGTTGTTCTACAAGCCTCGCAATGCTCTTGTTGGTCCTTCAGATCCCATCATTGTGCCAGCAGCAGCTCAGATCCATGATCCAGAAGAGTCTGCTAAAATCGACTACGAGGTTGAAATGGTGATTGTCATTGGTGAAAAATGTCGTGATGTTTTACCAGAAGACGCTCACAAGTACATTTTGGGTTATTCTATTGGTAATGATGTTTCCCAACGTACATGGCAGATGGAGCGTGGAGGTACTCAGTTTGGATCAGGAAAGATGTTTGATACATTCTGTCCATTTGGTCCAGCAATTGTCTCCAAAAATATCTTACCTTCAAGTTCTGGCTTGAAAATCTCTACTAAAGTTAGTGGTGTCACTAGACAAGAATCTGATACTTCAGATATGATCTTTGACTGTTTCAAAATCGTCTCTTACATGTCCTCAGGTACAACGTTGATGCCTGGTGATATTATTCTAACTGGTACTCCATCTGGCGTGGCTGTTGGTTTGACACCATCTCCATACATGAAAGATGGTGATGAAGTTGAATTATACATTGAAAAAATTGGTTTATTGAGAAACAAAGTTGTTTTTGAAAACAATCCTGAAATCACTGCTAGACATGTTTGATTGGGTTGTTATTCTACTTCATTTGTTTAACTGTATAAATTTCGAATAGACAAATAAATATGCACTAAAAAACATATATCACATTACATGGTTCATTCTTTCCGAGCATTCTTTCTTTACAATGATTAAACCATCTGGAATATTCATGACCCAATTGCCAAAAACATTTAGCATATAATTCATTCATTCAATCTGATCCACATAATCCTACAATATTATTTAAATATACAATTTTGGGAAGTTTTATAGCACATCTTTGAATACTCATATGATAATTTGCAACTTTTTCATTAATTATAACCATCTCCACATCTGATTCCCGTTCAGTTCTACATAAATGATGATACCCACTTTCTTCAACAAGTCTTCTAGTTTGTTGGTGAATACTAGATTCAGGTCCCTTTTCAATAAAGCAAAAACACCACACATCTAACAAGTATATGTGAACGCCAATGAATAGGATAATTTTCAGGGGTATAATCTATCTTATCAATCGTATCAATAACCAAACACTCTAATAAACATAAAATCACACTAACTCTACCACCTAATGAATCCGATCATTTTTTCAATCTATTTTCAACATTATTATAATCTTTATTATCCTTTTTAACACTCATAATGATCGGAACAGCTGACAAAATAAACATATCATGAGGAAATATCCTTAATCTAATTTGTGCATATATGATAAGTTGAACATTTAAATTTAGTATCATTTAAATCAAAATATTCTGTCCTTGGATCTCCAGATCTAACTCTTAAATTAATCAATAAAGAACTTATATCACAACATGATTGTTCAT
>JAJLVW010000089.1:25083-46095 GCA_030570535.1 Starmera pachycereana
TGTGTTGATATAGAAGATTCTAGAAAAGTTTAGTCACTACTTCAATTAGTTTAGAATTGAAGTATTTAAAGATTCTTTTACTACATTTAATTTTATATACTTTATAATAAATATCGATCATTTAATACAACTTCTGGTTATATTATCTTACTCAACTTCTTCACGTTAATTTATTACCCAACAGGTATAACTTTAACAATTCACATTAAATTTCCATGCATCTAATGCATAACTTAATTTATCTCTCCATACATCTTTTAACATATCATTAGTTGAGTTATCACTAACCATTGTAAGTTTCATCTTTCAATTCGAATTGGACCATTAAGGATAATAATAAATGTAACATCACTTTTTAACCAAAAGAAATTGTTCTAATTTTTTCATTTTTCAATAATCTTTTCAAACTTGTTAGTACCAACTCTTAATCTTTTGGTACTTTTTTAAGTCTCTAAATTTGTTTCCCATAATAAATCATCACATGGTAATCCTTATGTTAATTTATTAACAAATAATGTAGAATGATAACCTGAGTTAACTGTACTATTTAAATCGAAGCAAAATGACATCAATGCACATCTTTTCATAAATTCAGCATAAACCCATTTATTCCATAGATCAAATTCTAAAGTTTCTTTCAATTCAGTATTAGATTTTGACACAGTAGCATAAGGGTCACCACCAAGAACAGTACTTCTTTTCATCATCTCAATTTTAGCAGTTTGATGAACATAAGATCTTTCATGTAATAATCTTGAAGAATAATTTTTCTCAAATACTTCTAAAATTAATAAACTTTGTAATTCAAAAGGTTTTGAAGCACCACTTGTTTTGTCATACTATCAGAACTGTATGGTGGTGAAATATTGTCAATTTTCTTTTGTTTAGTTCCATCGAGATCATGATCTGGGTTGTTATTGTTATTGTTATGATCAATATCCTGTATGCTGACCATAGATGTGGAATTTTGTTCTTTCTGTTTGTTTTTATAATGGCGATCAACATAATCTTTCTTCACATCTGATCTTTTGAATTTCATTGCACATTCTTCACAAATATGTATGTAATTTAGCTCGATCATCATGGTTTAAAATATGTCTTTTCAGATGTTCTTTCCTTACAAAACGCCTTTGTACATCCTGGAAAATCACATTTGAAAACACGATCTTGATCATCTGGTAATTTATGCCTACGATAAGAGTTAGGTGGCTTCAGATCATTTACTGATGTCCTCTGTTTACCTTTATCAAAATGCTTCTTCTTTTTCTTCATCATCATCAGGTCTAACAACAATTAAGACAAAGTACTTCAGGATGGAAGTCTCGCGATTCCGGTGAAATCAATTGAATTGTTTTGATATTGATTTTAATTTTGAGTCAATCAAAAATTTAAGAACTTTGTATTTTCATTATTACGGACATACATTTCTCAAGATCGACACATTCCACTGCCACAATGAATCTCTTTTGTGGGTAAATAACTAGAGAAGTTTATTACTCTATTTTTATAATACTGGATTTACGAACACTTCT
Organism: Starmera pachycereana; assembly: GCA_030570535.1. Taxonomy (NCBI): domain Eukaryota; kingdom Fungi; phylum Ascomycota; class Saccharomycetes; order Phaffomycetales; family Phaffomycetaceae; genus Starmera; species Starmera pachycereana. The sequence continues at coordinate 26,616 of JAJLVW010000089.1, forward strand.
AACTACAGTAAAATGATGACATTCAATGTGATTTTATTTGGTCTCAGGAAACACACTGCTAGTTTGAGTATCTATTATTTCAATCAACACATAAGTTGATTGTAAGAGACTCAATGTGTGTTTGAGTAAGCAGTCTGCAACCAATCCAGCACCCACTAGGCAGGTGTCTCCAGTATAGCATTTTCTTTGATGTTTTTTTTTTTTCCCACCATTACTTGAAGATTTGCTCAAACACAATCAATAGCTCTTCCCTAATGTATTTATTATCATTATAGTATAAAATTCATACAGCAGCTTCATCATCTTCTTCGCTTTTTCCTTTATTGCAAATAGTATCAACAAGAAAATCAAAGTTTTCATTTTTTTCAATGGCAAGCTTTACATGTTGAGCAGTGATTCTTTTGATACCACCTTCTTTTGCCTCATTAGCTGCAGCTTCCACTAGTGATGCAAGGAAATATTCTAATGCTCGTCCAACAACAACTGGAGTGGCCTGTGCAACTTTCCCAATATCTTCATCTGACTGCATTAGCTTTTTGATACGAGCTGTAGGAAAATGTGTCTTGATATCGTCATAATTGGACATTTTTGTTAGTTATTTGGTTATTGGTGGAATTGGTGAGTAAATTTGTTAGCTGTTAAATTTTAAATTTTAGATGTCTAATTTGTTTTGATTTGTTTTTAATTTTTTACTGGTTGCACTGTGTACATGAAGTTCAAGAATCAAAAAATCTGCATGATCCGGGTAAACTAAAATTGGTATTTCAGTGAAATTCTGTTTAGTTTAGAGCTTTAGATAGTTGATTATATTTTAGAAACATAAGTGATAACAGTATTTACTGCATACTAGCAGAATTACTGCACTACGGCATCATTTTCGATCATGAGAACTGTTGAGTACTATAATTTCAGTATCTAATTTATTACTAGCTAGTAGCGTCAAATGACACCAAAATTTCTTACATCACTGCTTACTCATCGCTACATATTCCCACAGAAGCTGAAAAAATCCACACACCAGTAGAAATTTATTCTTAGAGCAATGATGTGGTTTCTTCTGCTCTTTCAATCATACAAGACGAACAATTGACAACTAACACAAACACTAATTTCAAATGGCCATCTATTATTCTATTATCTTCACACTTCTAGTCCTGGAAATGGTTCTTTTCACCATTCTAACCATCCCACTACCAACTTCAATTAGAAAACCATTACTTAAAACTGTTTCTAAGCCATTCCAGCAAAAAGAAGTCAATATTGCCATCAAATGTATTTTGGTGTTCATTTTGATTCTGTTCATTGATTCTGTCAACAGAACAATGTCACTGGATGAGGAATTAAAAGGATTCAATTCTAAAAACCAACCTGTCCAAAACAATATTTATACAACTGATAGATCAGATATTTTAGCAAGAAGATTTTATTCTCAAAGAAATTTGTACTTAACTGGATTCACCTTATTTTTAACCTTGATTCTATCAAGAACTTATTCATTAGTTTTTGAATTATTAATTTTACAAGAATCTTCAAAATCAAATGATCAATTATTATCTAAATATAATGAATTGAAAAAACAAATTGATGAAAAAAATGAGAAACTAGAAATCTTGAAGATTCAAACTGATGCTAAATTAAAAGACAACTCTACAAAATTTGAATCAATTGACCCATTGAAAAATACTTCTACAGGAGTTGATAAAAATTCAAATTAACAATGATGTATCAATCAATTATACGAATTACTTTTATGTTTTGGTGTAAATTTGAATGAGTCACCTGCTGGTCCTAAAAACATTTCTGAAATCTTAATCCAATCTTGATAATCATCACTACCTAGCAATGTTTCTAATTCATTACGTCCTTTCCATAATTGTGGCCTTTCATTTAATTTGATTGGGTATCTCTCTAATATACCATATGGAACATATCTATGGAAAAATGATAAAAATTCACATAAGTAACGTCTACATGATGCAATCCCATATTCATCTGTTCCCCAATGTTCCATAGCAAAATTTGCATATTTTTTAATTATCTCTAATCTTTCTGTACTTGACTTATCCAAATATTGTTTTGTTTCAATTTCTTCAAAAATCCATGGTTTAATTAATGCACCTCTTGCAACCATAACACTATCAATGTATTCATTATCAATGGCAGAATACCAATCTTCAAAATTATAACAATCTCCATTCCCAATGAAATTAATTCTTTGAAATTCTTTACGATCTAAATCTTTTTCATTTAATTCAATCTCTGTATCTCTAACAACTTTACCAACTTCCGCAATGTAATCCCAATTGGCTTCTTTTGTATAACGTTGTTGTCTTGATCTACCATGTAATGTAATGCTTGCAGTTTGTGTCTCTGTAACAATTCTTTTAACTAATGAATGTGCAGTTGGATGTCCATCTTTAATACCAGTTCTAATTTTAACTGTTGTTGGAATTTCACCTGAACAATAGTTAATTGAATTTAAAATTCTTAAAATTCTTGCAGGTTGTTCCATTAATGCACTACCTGCACCTTGTTTATAGACTAAATCAATTGGACATCCAGAATTTAAATTGATTTCACTAACATTGGAGCAAAATCTATCAATGATTTCAGCTGATTTAGCTGCTTGCCATGCTTTTGATGTGGCAATTTGAATACCAAATCCTGGAATCTCTGATGAATGTGCTTTTGGTAATGCCCATTCTGACTTTGTTCCTTGAGTCAAAGGTAATGCTAATGCCATTTCTGAATATGTAACATCTGCTCCTAATGAGCGCATTAATCTTCTATACGGTAAATTACCAACTGTGGTTAATGGTGAAACAATTTTTTTACCAACTAAATCCAATCTTTTCTTTTCAGATGCAAAAAATCTAGTTTCTTTATATTCATTGAAGGTATCTTTTGTTCTATCTTGTACAGATAATTCAATTCCTTCATCTTTAGCTTTCTTAATTTCTTCACCTAATTTTCTATTTTCTTCAACCATTTTATCCATAATTTCAATAATTTTATCAGCTTTTTCAAAAACAAAAGTTTTTTTGGTTAATGAATATTTTTGATCATTAGTAGCAACATTTGTTTCAAAATTTGATTTAATTGACTCTCTAAATTTATCTTCATCTCTCAAAACTGCATTAGTTTCTTTGTTGAAATGTGAATTCAAGAAACGACATTTATAACCAGATGGACAATAACCCAATGCATTGAAAACTGGACATACACCTTCAATATCAACTGGTTTGCTTTCCAAATACTTAACAATATCATGTGAATTTTTACATTTATCATCATCAAATGCACATTTTCTTGTACTATATGGATCAGCAAATGATAAGCATAAATTATTTTTTTCATGTTGTTGTTTTAAATCTCTAGCTTTATTTTGTCCTCTTTTTTTACCTTTATAGTTCTTACTGTAACTCTCATTCACACCACCGTTTCTATCACCTGAAGCTTCAGCTTTATCATCATCAATTGCACTAACAGTTTTAGTACCATCAACTAAAAATTCGCTTTTAACATAAGCAAGACCTCTTGATTCTTCCATTTTGAGTTTTTTATCAGTTTGCAATGGTTGAGTTTCCGTTTCGTTTGGACGTTTAACTGGATCGACGCTCATTCTTGTATTCCGTTAATTCTGGTAGCGGAATTGAAATTTTAAACTTTATCGAAAAAAAAATTATTTTTGACATGCAAAGAAAAAAAAAATTGAAGCGATGAGATTGAAGATTTCAATTTTTGAATGTTACTTTTTTTTTTTTTTTTCTGAATCCAAAACAAAGTAAAATAAGTTTAATTTTTTTTCATTATAATCAATCATTCACAGCATTTTATTTTAGCATACAGCATACTCATATTAACTTCAATACATCAAACAAAAAAAAAAAAAACCGCTCAAAATGACACATCCAGGAAGAAACCCAAGAAACAATCCATTGGAAATATTCAAACGTTGTAAATTACAAAATAAACCAGTTTATATAGCTGGACCAATGGTACGATATTCTAAATTACCATTTCGTGCCACTTTACGTCATTATGATGTTGACATAGTATATTCCCCAATGATCTTAGCAAGAGAGTTTGTTCGTAATGAATTTGCAAGAATAAGTGATTTCAGTACCAATTCAAATGATACTCCCTTAGTAGTTCAAGTTGGTGTTAATAATTGTGTTGATTTACTTAGGTTTGTTGAAATGATAAGACCGTATTGTGATGGCATTGGGATTAACTGCGGGTGTCCTATTAAAGAACAAGTTAGAGAAGGAATTGGTGCTGCATTAATGAGTGAACCTGATTTAGTTTCACAAATGGTTAAATCTGTTAAGGATAAATATGGAAATTCAATAACTATTGAAACTAAGATTAGAATCCATCCTGATTTAAATGAAACTATAGAATTTGTTAAAAAAGTTCAAGATGCAGGAGTTGATTTTATAACAATTCATGGACGTACCAAAACTACAAGATCTTCTATACCGGCAAATTTTGAAGCAATCAAAAAGTTGAGAGAATTTATTCATGTTCCAATGGTAGCAAATGGAGATTGCTTTTCATTAGATGACTGTTATAATATTGCAGAAATAACTAAATGTGATGGAGTTATGGCAGTTCGTGGAATACTAGAAAATCCAGGTTTATTCAAAAATTTCACAAAAGCTCCATGGGGTTCAATTGAAATATTCATGGATTATGCAGCTAATTATGGACTACCATTTAGATTAATTCAACATCATTTAAGTTGTATGTTAGATCCACAATTACCAAAACAACTATATTTGAAATTAATGGATTGTAAAAACAATTCAATGTTAATTGATTATTTAGATGAAAATTTTGAATTAAAAAGAAAAAATGAGGTTGGATTTGGTGAATCAGTTGAAATTCCCTATAAAAATGTTGTATAATTCATTCTTTAATTTTTAGTGATTCATTCTACAATCTTTGAATTGATGATTTAGTTTTTTAGATTATTTTTTTTATACATTGTAAAAGAAGAATACATTTAAGCATCTTCCTCAACGACAACAGTGTTTAAACCTTTAACGGAAGCAACAACAACTGGTTCAACATAGGAGAATAATTTTTCAGTAGCATCTTCTTCTTCGTTACGTTTTCTTGAGATTCTAACACGTAATCTGAATGGGACACCTTTAACACCTCTTTTCCAAATTTCTTGGTTTAACTTTGGATCCAATCTAACATCTTTGGTACCTAATTGTTTTTGAGCAAATTTTTTGATTTCTTTGACAGCAGTTGGAGCTCTCTTTTTGAATGAAGCACCGTGTAACTATAAAATGGAGTTAGTAACTTTATCATAATAGTGAAACCAAAAAAATAAGATATTAACATGAAGTCATTTCAAATGAGAAAATTGAAGATAGGTTATAACTGTTATCTAGGCTTTCAATGAATGATAATGATATAAGTGACCCTTGTGCTTGTTTTGATGATGGCTTCATAATCTCATGGGTTTCTTGTCAAATAGTTTTGTTTCAATGATTCAAACAGTATACAACACTTCAATTTCCAAACTTTCTAGGACCACCACAGAAGTGGGACTAACGTACTCTTTTGTGTAAGTTGATGGTGTATTCACGGGTGACAACGTCTTTAAGGGCAGATCTGTTACTGGACATTTCGTTAACTGTTAGGATTCTGTTGATGTTGTAGAAATGGAAGGATGTAAAATAATTTTTCAGTTAATTAGAAAACAGAAAAAATCATAAAAAATCAGTTCAAAAAGTACCAAAACAGGAAAGCTTCGCTTTTCGGAATGTCTGCGTCGCTTTTCAATATTAAAAGTTTTCGCAGTCACTTATTATAAAAGCCGGAATGTTTGGATGTTATTTTCTAAATGTGATAACATATCTCACATGACAACCAGTAGGGCTTCAAAGCGAAAAAAAACCCTAATCAAGATCGAAAGACCAAAAGTAATTATAATAAAGCTATTTACTACAGGAATAAGCATTAGTTTTTAAGGTTGAACAGTCATTTGCAATTAGCAGAACAATTTAAACAAGTTCAGATGGCCCAACTTATGCGCGCTTTTCATCAACTCGCTAGAGTCAAGCTCGTCTCTAACACTCAACTCAAACTCACCACATAAACAGCAGAGTACTCTACCTGTTATATGTTGTTCTCGTATAAGCGCAAAAATATCATCAAGTGTAGTGTTCTCTTCCACTGCAGATATTTTCTTCAAAGTTTCTGTGGTTGTACCTTTCAAAACGACTAGTTGCTTGCTTGTCACTAACATATCAGAGATAATAGTCTTCTTAAATTCTTCGTCTAATTGTGTATAATAATCGATGGCCAAATTCCAATCACCTCTCATCAAAGATATTACTGAAGATAGCAAAAGCATTCTGTTCTTGAAAATCAGTTTCACCTTTTTCTCTTTCTTATTAGCATCACCACTTTCCAACAAATCTTGTTTTAATCTCTTCACTATTGAATCAGAATGCGTCAAAAATGTTGTGTATTCTCTTTTGCTTATCAAGCTTCCAGAAATAGCGTAACACACAACTTCCAACCCTCTGTTGTCACCATTCTCTCTAAATCTCCATACAAACAAATTATAAAGCTCATTAAGTAGCACTATTCCTGGTCCATTGCATTTAACTCTTATCAACAACAACCTCAAACTTAATGGCACACTTTCAGGAAATATCAATTGTTTTCCAAGATGTGCTTCTTGTTGCATCACTTGAAGAACTTGTTGAGCTTCGTACTCCACCACTTGCATCTCGTTTGCCAATATTAAAAACATCAATCTGATCTCCCAGTAATTCATCAAATCTGACTTGGTGAGTGTTATTGTAGTAGACAAAATCATTTGTTTCGCCATGTTTGCAATTACCATATACTGTTTGTAGTGATCTTCTGTTTTGAGCAGTTCGCCAGTTGTCTCCAGTATAAGTTGTTCAATGGCTGTAATGATTTGTGTCTCGTTTAAAGTCTCTACCTGCTCTCCAAACGCCAGTGTGTTTGCAAACAACTTGCTGTTCTGCAAACTTAATTGATGCTTTTCTTCTTCTGTACTCATCTCAACAATTCCAAAGCAACAGCAAGAAGATGAGTATAAGTTTTCCTATCAAGTTGTACGAATTTTCAATTAAAGTTGAAATTTTACAGATAAAATTAAGTATCCACAGTAAACAACAACAACAACAACGACAGCTGCAAATGTCCTCCTGGAACGCCATGAATCATGTCCAGCTGCCTCCAATGTCCAGTGTAACTGCCAGCACTCCAGGAGCTCCAGCCAACTCTTTAAACTCACAGCAGAAAGATGGAAGTGACAACATCGTGTTGCCTCCAATCTCGTTTCTGTCCAACTTGCCAGGTCTGAATGCTCCACAACCGCAAGCTCAGCACCCAGTTGGATCCAAACCTGACTTGAATAACGACAAACTTGCACAACCAGGCTCTGCAACCCCAACAGGTTCAGCTGATTCCAACCCCAACAGCACTTTCCCCCAAAAATCCACTTTTATTACCAATAACAATAATAATATAAACACTGCTACCACCACAACCAATAGCTCTCCTACGCCTACAACAGGTGTGGAAGCCTTGCAGACAGATGACGAGATTATCAAGTACTACGAACAGAAGTATAGCATCCATGATTTCACAGATGAAGAGAAACACGATATCTTGCAACATGAAAGAAGAGCTAAAATTGAGAAATCAAGAAACCCAAACTACAAGACTTTCTTATGCTACTCCATTATTAAGAGGCTCAATGCATTCAAACCATCTTCTAACTCAACATCAAATTCCAACTATGCTGTAGCGACCACTCCATCTCCTGCAACAAAATCATCGTTTTCAGTTAAAGAAACAACAATTGCGGAACCACCAAAATCAAAAGCTAAATCTGTCAAGGTTTTTAGGAAGAAAAAGACTACAATTGATAACAGTTCAGTTCTTGAGTTTGCCTCCAAGTTTCCAAGGTATCATTTAGGGTCAATTTTGTATACTCCAACACCCTCATCAGATACTTATAAAGAACTCCACATCGACTCACATGATTTCAAAGTCAAAGTCAATACAAACAACATTCAAGATATGGATACTGCAAATGACTATATAGTGCCTTTGCTACCAGAGTTAAGAGATTATATTAATTGTATCATTACTGTTAGAATTCCATCACAGTTTATCACAGACATACACAACAATCAACACTACATCAATAGATCAATTTGGGGAAGTGATATTTATACAGATGACTCAGATCTGCTTGCTATTCTTAAACATAATGGATTCTTACCAAACACAGAAGACGATATTTCTAGTGAGATTCAAAGGAAAACACCAGGTAATGCTGAAAACCAAGAAAATGTGAAACAAACAGTGGACAACCTCAGACATTTTGTGAATATCGTTGGAGGTGATATACATGTTGATTTGATCATTCTACCTCCATTGACCAACTACCAAGGAATTTTCAGAAATGGACTCAATTCACGCAGTTGGAATACTCCACACGATGGAATGAGTATAGCAATTTATGGTGTTCGTTATGGAGAGATGAATAGCGCGGCAGAGTCAATGAATTGTGTAAGTATCAAGAAAAGAAAGCTTCAAGAAGTCCAGGAAATAAGAGAAAATGCTTCAACTGATGATGGAAATGGCTGGAAATTGAGTTTTGAAGCCTGGAAAAAGATTAAATCTGAGATAGAAGCAGAGAAGAAACCATCTAGCTGATTGTTCAACTTTAATCCATTGATGAAAACACACTTGAAATTACTATATAGTACATACAATAAATTTTTTATCAAAATCTCACTTTTCATTAATCCCTTCATATTAGTATTGTGGACTATTGTGTACTATGTAGTTCTAAAAATTTAAAAATTATCTAAACTCACACTACTTAGCTTATTTGTTATACAACTCTTGGGAGAATGTCACCAGAAAACTCCTTGCATTACAGTCAGGCAAGCAGCAATAATAGGAACTCCAAAAAATATACAACAAACTGGTTGAAACAGCTCAAAGACTCATTCGCAAGAATATCCCATAGATTCAAACAGCTGACAGAAGACGTGCTTTCATCCGACGAGGTTGTTGCAGAACTATTCATACTATATTCAGACTCAGATTCAGACTCCCATCTATCGCTGGTGGACCAAGACATCACTTCTACAAGCAACATGAACAACAACAATACTAATACTAATAACATAAACTTACTCTATTCAAATACAACCACAACCGATCCTTCTACACATGAACCACTATCACTCAATAAAACTCAGTCATTCCAAGAATTCAATTCTGCTCTTGAAGCGGACAAATTGAGGAAACCAAACGAACCTTTTATTGATGGACCAATAGTATGGGAAAAACGTAGAGAAATATGGCTTACTTCACCAAACAATCATGATACCACCAGTATTCATAGCACAACAAGTAGTAAGAAGCATCATTATCGTACAAGTATTCATTCTTTAGGGAGGAAGAAATCAAGGCCAAGTTTATTGGACAATATCTCTAAAGATAATTATCAAATAATTTATAAGAATTTAGTTGAGAAGGAGAAAACTTTGAGAAAACCAATGAATTTGAAAGATGCTGTTGCTGTGATAAATTCAGGGTGGGTTGCAACTAAAAACTGGGAACGGGCTGCTCAATAGGACATTCAAATTAATTCAATTATAATTATAATGGCACATAATAATAATTAAAACGGGAGGGTTCCAGATGATATTCAGTTCTTTTTGTTCATTTCTTTTGACTTCAAATGATTATGCATTTTTTTCTTTTCTATTCATTTCAATAATTTTATATTCTATATGTTTATCTATTTGTAGGTTTCATTTTCTTTTAGTATATTGAAAGTTGTTTCCAAAATCCGTAGTTCTTGATCCAATTTCTCTGCATGAGGTTGGATCCTGTCCATTCTGGCCCGTAGAGCAGAAGATTCTGTTGAATGAAGCAACTGTTTGTATTGTTTCTTCACCGCTTGTAGTTTTTCTTTGGATTGTTCAATTGTTTTAAGTTGTGATTTTATAATCGTTTCTGTATTGATAATCTGCTGGATGTCAAGCGTTGTACTGTTGGGCATGTTTAAAATGTTTTTTATGCTGTTTTGGACTGCTTGTTGCTCCATTTCTCTGGTTTTATCTCTGATGGTTCTCTAACTTTTAACTAAACTGTACAATCACAATAAAAAACTAAAATGAATAAAATATTTAAAATTTTAAAACTTTAATTCTATCATTCAAAAGAACTAAATTTATGACAACAACGGTAGTGACACAGATAGGTGCACTTTCCAGGGATATACAACTAAGTGCAAGCTTGTTGCATCTTAATTGCTGTTATATTGGTGATGTTAAAGGTGATTTATTGATCTATCAGTACAATGAAAACAACGAGTTGCAACTCACTAGTACTCACAATCAGCTGGTCAATGGGCTTATCTCATCAATAAGGATAGCTGATAATTTACTTTTTATACTAGCAAATGAAAACGTTAGCGTTTTCGATAAAGATTCCATGGATTTAATAGAGATCTTGCCAATTAAACCAATTTCCAAAATGAAAACCCAACTCAGTCATGTGGTTATGTCTTCCTCCAAATTGCTTGTTGTGTACCATGTACTTTACGGTCAGATAGAAATGGCGAGAACTTTTAAATTTAATGAGAAAATACTTGATTTTGAATTCGTGAAAGAAAATGAAATACTATTGATATCAAATAATTATTGTCATTTGATAAACCTGACACATGACAGCGAATACAAAACCATAAATATTCCACCAGCATCTTTTTATTCTTCTCTGTTTAACATTAGTACAGATTTGATACCCATTAACCGAAACCATGTCTTGATTAATAAAAATCATTCATTCCTTACATTGCTAAACCTTCATAACTTACATACAAATGAAGTTAAGATCACATCGGCATTTAAAAATCTTGCATTGATGGATCCATTTATTCTGCTTATCAATAAAGAACAAATCGATATAGTTAATTTTCAAACAAAACATATTTTACAATCATTATCTTTGAAATCGGCAATTGTTGATATCACCACTCAAGACTCCAATTTAATAATAGTCACAAAAGACAGAATAAACTATTTTACTGTTGAATCACCAGAAAAATTGGTTGATCATTTGAAACACGACAATTTATTAGAAGCTATATCTTTAGTTGGTCAATTCAAAAATTTCCCACAAAAATTTTTAAAATTAAGAGAGTTAGAGATTCAATTGGCAATAAATTTACTCAAAGACAATATCAATAATGATCCACCTACATACCCATTAATTAAATCAGCTATTTCAAAATTTTCAGAATTTATGGCATCTCCAATAACAGTTATTAGATTATTTCCAATTGAAATATCAGGAATATCAGGAATATCATTTCAAAAATCACAATGCACCACGAATGAAATAAGTCCTCAAATAATGGAACTACTAACCCATTATCTAACAGACATAAGAAGAAAAATCATCAAAATTGCCAATTCACCAAATCAAGAAATCGAGTATAAGGATTCAAAATTATCATTATCAATGATAATCATGAATGGATTTTCAATAGATGAAATCTTAGAAATGATAGACACAACATTATTCCGTTGTTATTCACAAATAAACCCAGGACTGATAGGTTCATTAGTGCGTTTAGATAATTATTGTGATCCTGGAGTTGTCATTGAAACATTGAAAAAACAAAGAATGACCAATGAGTTACTGGATTATTATTTCAAGAAAAACAAGCATAGAAACGCATTAGATACTTTGTTACAAAAAAGTGAAGAAAGTGGTTCTTTTGAGGATTTAGTCAAATATTTGCAAAAATTGGGAAAAGAAAACATAGATATTTGCTTAGAATACTCAAAAGTCCCATTAGAATCAAGTGAATCATATGGAATACAAATTTTCATTGAGAGTCAATTTTCTCATGAGCTTGATAGATTTAAGATTTGTGAATTCTTGACCAAAAATTGCTCAGTTAATCTACAAAGGATCTACTTAGAATTTATTATTTTTGAACTTGGTGATTCAACTGAAAAGTTTAACACTAGATTAGCAGAGATGTATTTATCAGAGCTCAAGGGGAACAATTTTGAAACTGATTCTATCTACTTCAAGAAATTATACACATTTTTACAAAGTGGTTCTTATGATTTGAAGAAAATTTTATCACTTTTCCCAAATGAAACAGATACAGTTCATAAGAATTTACAACTTTTGAAATCTTTCATTTATAAAAGATTAAATCAATTTGATGAAGCTCTTAAGATTTATGTTCTCCAAATTAAAAGTGTTAAATTATCTATTGATTTAATTGTGGAAATTTTCAATAATAAGAAAATTGATCAAGCAAAATGTAATGACTTTTTGGTTCAATTGATTAAATATTTAGAAGAGCTTAACAAGAAGGAATCCATATTGGAGTTATTGTCCGATTTGAATAAAGTATCAGATCCATCAAGAATTTCCATAATTTCAATATTGAAAAACTTACCACAAAATCAAATCAAAATGTCAGAAATAGAACAGTTTTTAATAAGAAACTTAAATATGATTCAAAAAGATCTGAATGTCAAAAATTTAAATAAACACCTCAAAAGTATTGAAAATGCTAAAACTGAAGAAACTTTATTAAATTTACAAAAAACTCATATTGAATTTGAATCTAATGTTTCACGATGTTTTGTTTGTGGGAATGTTTTATCAGTTGAAAATGTTTTGAAAGCAATCTCAAATAAACATTTGGTTCATCTGGGATGTTTTCAAACTTATAAAGATAGTTTGGATCTTTTGAAAAACAAGAAATTAAAAACTATAAAGTCGAACGAATATTATACGTGAACACAAAAAGCTAATAAACTATTTTTTTTTTTTCTTTTTTTTTTTCATATGTTTTTTCTAAAAAATTTCGTATAATTTTGTATTTCCGGTAAATCTATATACTAGTCAATAAACCAATAACACTAGAACAGTATTTAACAAGTTCATCAAAATTATCAGTTTTCTCATTATGTGATTCATACCATTCTTTCAACGATTTTTTCAAAAATTTATCAGGAATTTGTTTAACAACATCACCATGATTTTTCAACAACATATTTAACCAAGCTTCAATCAATTCAATGTTTTGATTTGATTTATAACCTTGAGTTAAAGCATCAATAAAACTTGCAAGTTCTTGTAATGGAGGTTGTGTATTAATTGATTTAATTTCTAAATCTGTGACTGATGGTGATGCATTTGATAGAAATGTTAAAAAGTCTGAGTAGTCTTTTTTCATTGAACCTTCTCTTAACAATTTTGTGAATTCACTTTCAAATCCAACTGGCCCAAGTGGTTTCAATCCTGTAATTTCAGTATCATTTTCTTCACTAGTTTTGTTATTTTCTGATAAAATGGATGAAACTGGTTTCACTTTACCTTCTCTAACAGCAGCATCATCACCAATTTTTTCACCAGATAATTGTAAAAAAAAAGGAGCATTTTCTGGTTTTTTTGGAGCTTCCTTTGGTTTATTACGTTGTTTTATAGTATCTATGTTGATCAAAGTGTTGAATTTGTTTCTTGGTTGTAACGACAGTGTAACTAAACCTTCATCAATTTGGTTCAAAGTTTCATAATGATAAATATTGGAACTATCTTTATCTAATTCATCATCGTTCTCATCAAAAGCACCATCTAAAACGTTACTACCACCATCACCAGAATCATTAGGCAAAATTGCATGCATAAATTCATCTTCTTCAATATGTCTAGTTGAAACAGTTTTAAATTGTGATCTATTGGTCCACAAACTAATACCATTTGAAGAAACATGTGTAGTAGCTAAATAATCACCTAATGGTGACATTTTCAGATTCGTGACAACTTTTGAAACTTTAACACCATCAATACAACCACCAGTTGGTAAATCCCATGTACGAATGGTAGAATCCAATGAAGCAGAAATGACCCAACGGCCATCGGAACTAAAATCCATAGCAGTTACTCTATTGGAATGACCCCATAAGATACGAATAACTTTTTGAGTGACAGAATCAACAATAACGATAGATAAATCATCTAAAGCTAAAGCAATCAAATCTGAAGATCTGTGGTAGACCATCAATGTAATTGGAGCATTTAATTGTAATTTTCCTAAATAAATCGATTTAGAGAAATCATAAAACCCAACAATACCATCTAAACCAACAGAAATCATTTTTCTATTCATACCATCGATTGCAATACCTGTAACCGCCTTTTTATGTAATTTATAGTTTTTTCTTGCAATACCACTTTGTAAATTATAAACACCAATACCACCATTTGAAGAACCAACTAAACCAAAATTACCACATTGAGAAATCGCAACGGATTTTACTGTACCATCATCAATAGTTTTCAAAATATGTCTACCAACTCTTTTAGTTTTAGAATTCCAAGTTCTTACAAAATGTTCACCTTTATGAGCAGTCAAGACATTTTCCCATTCACCAGCACGAATATTTTCAATTGCAATATCCAAAATTTCAGGGAATTTTTCCTTAACAACAGGACCTGCTGATCTTTCACCGTTTGACTTTTTATGTGCTCTTTGTGAAAGTTCTTGAGACTGTGCATCTTTTCTTAAAGAAAAACTCCAAAATGAATGATCTTTCGAACCAGATAATATAAAATGAGAATCTTCATCAGCAAATCTAATTGAAGTTGGAGGAGCAGAATGACCACCTCTTGATCTTAAATGACGAGGAGATGACACAATGGAAAAATTTGAAGTTGATAAAGATGGATCAAAAACATATTCTTTCAATTGATTATCGGCACCATTTGTAACAATGATTGGTTGACCATTCAGGAATTTAGCGTTTGCTATACCACCAAAAGATTCTTTATGCACATTTTTCATGATATGGATACGAACTTTTCTGTTCAAGTCATGGAAAATTAAATCACCGTTGCTTAAGCCAATGGCAATATGAGGAGATCCATCAGTTCTAAATGATAAACTTGTAATTCTATTTGATTCGCCAACTTCAATTGTTCTTAAAAGTTTACCCTTTCTGATATTGTAAATCATAACTTCACCTTTAACATTACCAATAGCTAAGACATCTAAAACTGGAGCCATTTCAATAGTTGTTAATTGATTTGGGAAAGTTTCTGAAGTGAATAATAATTTACCTGTTTGAATGTTAATGACTAATAAACTTGATGTAGTTGCCACGACTATTTTGTTTAGATAAGTTGGAGGATGTAACATATCAACGAATTCACCATCTAATGAAGAAATTGGGATTTTAGTATAAAATTCATTAGCATATTTCGATTCAGTGGATTTTTTAAAAACACTAATAGAATTTGTGGTGGCTGCTAGTAAGTATTCACCAAACACAATTATCTTGTTAATAGTATCCTCGCTTTCATTGATTAGCGTATGTTCAAGTTTCCCTCTTCTGTAGATACCGATTTGATTTCCATACGAAGCATAAACATAGTGGAAATGAGCAGCCAAAGAGGTGATCTTGGAAATCGTTTGAGTTGTTGAGACAAATAGCAAATGTAAGGAATTAGCATCGTATATTTGGAATGATCTTCCAACACTGGTGACAATGTAAAAAGTAGAACCTAAAGTACCAGTAGCAAATGGCACATCATTAGAAACATTTCCAACGACCCTAAATGGTGAGAATATACGTGATTGACGCACGCTTTTGGCTGTGGATTCCAGTTTTCTACGCTTCTCTTGGGTCATCTCTTCACTGCTTTCCCTGTAGTGATCTTGGTGTCTATGTATTGAATCACCTGGAAGTTGAAATCTCTGAAATTTGTAGCTACAAGTAACAACAGTACTATAAAAAAATTATTTTCAATTAAATTTTTATTATACGGGTAACTCTGCGATGAGCTACTTGAAACATTTTATGTAATTTATTTTAGCACAACTGAATCTCAGCTGATGAGATGGAGAAGTTCGACTGAAGAAAGCACGTCACCACAAGCTTCATGATGAATCAAAAAACTAGAGATCGCCATTATTGGCAATTGCCAATGGCCATTAATGTGCCTTATAAGTTATTACTTATTACTATCACTATTATTTCCCAATTGGGACACTAATTAGTTACCACTGTACTCGAAAAATAATCTAACAGTTTCAATTACTTCAATTACTTCAAATTTTCAAGTTTTCAAACACAGCAAAGTTTCTCAACTATCTGCTGCTACACTCATCACTCTAGATAAGCAAATATTTGTAGAATAGATAAATACCTGATAGCTGTATAAGCTTGCTTTCAAATTTCAATTATAAACCGGGTAGCTGCTGATACTCAAGTTTCAACTGTAAAAAGTTCAGTCACGTTTCAAAGTTCAAACGATAATGAAAATAATAGTTGAGAGATCACGATTCCTTTTCTTGAATTCAAATCTTCAAAAGAAACGTCAATGGACCCGGACAGCAGCTCGCCAGTCTCGCCGCTGGTGCTTGGAAATAACGGTAGCTTTATGAGCTCCACTGACGACACAAAGAAGGCAATGGCTTCCATAGCGCCAATTCTAGAAGGCTTCACACCTAAAACTTCTTCAAGTGAAAACACCAGTCAACTAGTGTTACCTCCTCCTGCTCTAGACAATGGCGGCTCTTCTTCAAGCACCATCTCATCAAGAAGAACTTCCATTTCAATCTCTAAACCAAAACTACCTAAAATTGGGAAAATTGGTGTCTGTGCAATGGAGGCAAAAGTCTTGAGTAAACCATGTAGACAGATTTTAAATAGATTGATTGAAAATGGGGAGTTTGAAACCGTTATATTTGGAGATAAAGTTATCTTAGATGAAAATGTTGAAAATTGGCCAACTTGTGACTTTCTAATAAGTTTTTTCTCAAGTGGATTCCCATTAGATAAAGCTATCCAATACGTGGAATTAAGAAAACCATACATCATCAATGATCTAATCATGCAAAAAGCTCTTTGGGATAGAAGACTTTGTCTGTGGTTGCTTGATGCACAAAATGTCCCAACTCCTTATAGATTGGAAATTTCAAGAGATGGTGGTCCAAGAGTTGATGAACAACTTAAACAAAAATTAGAACAACAAGGTGTCACTGTTAAAAAAGTCCCAGTTCCTGATTGGAAAATGATTGATGAAGATACTATTTTGGTTGAAGGGAAAATTTTACGGAAACCTTTTGTTGAAAAACCTGTTGATGGAGAAGATCATAACGTTTATATCTATTACGCTAAAAAAGATGGGGGTGGTGGTCGTCGCCTTTTCAGAAAAGTTGGTAATAAATCTTCTGAATTTGATCCAAATCTATCCACTCCACGTACTCAAGGTTCGTACATATATGAACAATTTATGGACACAGATAATTTTGAAGATGTTAAAGCTTATACCGTGGGACCAAATTTCTGTCATGCTGAAACTAGAAAATCTCCTGTTGTTGATGGTATTGTAAGAAGAAATACCCATGGTAAAGAAATTAGATATATTACTGAATTATCAGAAGAAGAAACAAGAATAGCTTCTGCAATTTCCAAAGGTTTCCTCCAAACTATTTGTGGATTTGATCTTTTAAGAGTTGCTGGTAAAAGTTACGTCATTGATGTTAATGGATTCTCATTTGTTAAAGATAATAAAGAATATTATGATAGTTGTGCTAAAATTTTACGTGATATGTTTTATGAAGCTAAAAAAGTTCGTGATTTAAAGAAATTAATTGCTCCACAAAGTGCTTTAGAAGAAAAATCCCAAAAATGGATTTTAAAAGGTTTAGTTTCTGTTATTCGTCATGCTGATCGTACTCCAAAGCAAAAATTTAAGTATTCTTTTAGATCTCAAATCTTTATTTCATTATTAAAAGGCTATAAGGAAGAAGTTATTATTAGAGAAGTTTCTGATTTGGAAATTGTTTTAAAAGCTATTAAAATTGCTCAAGAACAAAAAATTGAAGATCCCGTAAAATTAGATATTTTAGCAAATACTTTAGAGAAAAAACTACATTTTCCAGGTACTAAAATTCAATTGAAACCTGTTTTAAATGATGAAAATGAAGTTGATAAAGTTCAAGTTATTTTGAAGTGGGGTGGTGAAGCAACTCATAGTGCAAGATATCAAGCAAGTGATTTAGGTGAACAATCAAGGCAGGATCTTGGTTTATTAAATAAAGAACTATTGAAAAACATTCAAATTTATTCATCATCAGAAAGACGTGTTTTATTAACTGCAAAACTGTGGGCAAATTCATTATTTGAAACTCCAGTTGAAGAAGGTTTTATTCAAATCAGAAAAGATTTATTAGATGATAGTAATGCCGCTAAAGATTTAATGGATAAAGTTAAAAAAAAATTAAAACCTTTACTTAGAGAAGGAAAAGAGGCTCCACCTCAATTTACATGGCCACAAAAAATGCCAGAACCTTATTTTGTCATTAAAAGAGTTGTTGAGTTGATGAATTATCATCAAAGAATTATGGAATATCATGTTAAATCAGGTAACGTCAAAAAATTCCAAGTTAATTGGTGTTCAGGAGAAGATGCAGAACTATTTATTGAAAGATGGTTAAAATTATTTAAAGAATTTATTACAGTGGAAAAAGTCGATCCATCAAAAATTTCAGAATTATATGATACAATGAAATTTGATGCTTTACATAATAGGGAATTTTTGGAGAAAATTTTTGAACCAGTGGAAAATGTTGAAAGACCTTCTAATTCATTATTGATTGATGAATATCCAGAACATTTACATCTTTTCAAATCAGTTCATCCTGCTCATGTTTATCTATTTGATGATCAAGTTTTCAAATATCTTAGAGAATTATATAAATTATCACAAGTTTTATTTGATTTCATTTGTCCTCAAGAATACGGTATTACTCAAAGTGAAAAACTGGAAATTGGTTTACTAACTTCAGTTCCACTTTGTAAGAAAATTTTAAGTGATTTAAATTTAATGATTGAAAAAGATACACCTGGTTGTGTCACTTATTTTACAAAAGAAAGTCATATGTACACATTATTGAACATTTTATTTGAAAGTAATATTCAACTTTATATTAATAGAAATGATTTACCAGAATTAGATTATTTATCACAAATTCACTTTGAATTATATGAAGATATTACAGGTAAAAATCATTCAATCAGGTTTAAATTATCACCAGGTTGTCATACTCAGGATCCATTAGATGTTGAATTGGATGAAAAACATTATATTTCATGTATTCCAAAAATTTCATTAACAAAACATTTGGATTTTGATTTAGTTTGTCAAAGTTTCAAATCAAAATTCAAAAAAGTTTCATTACCAAAAAAATTCACTGCTGTTAATATTTCAAGTCCGTTATCTGGTCCTAAATAAGTTTTATTTATAAACAAGAAACAATTTTGTAGGCTTATTTGTAAAAAAAAAAAAAAAAAAAAAAAAAAAAAAAAAAAAAAAAAAAAAAAAAAAAAAAAAAAAAAAAAAAAAAAAAAAA
>JAJLVW010000090.1:0-45301 GCA_030570535.1 Starmera pachycereana
TAATATCATTACAATAATCAAACAATAATTTATCATCTAATTTTTAAACAAAATCCATACAACTTTCAATAACATCATCTTCACTTTAATATCCTAACAACACCAATTATTACACTAAAATCATCATCAACTATTTTCATCATCAATTACATTCTCATAAACCATTCATAATTATCAATCTAATAATCTTTTTTTTTTTTCAACACAAAACTCATTAAATCATCATCTTTAATTTTTAACAATAACACTAAATCTATTAATTTAATAACTTAACAATCGCTCAACAGCATTATTTAACTCTTCCTTATTTCAATACAATCTAAATCAAACTGATAAAATCAACAAATCACTTCGCACCAAATTATCATCAAAATATTAACTTCATTTTCTCATCTTCATACACAAAATCAAGCAATACTATCTTTCTTCATTATAATCTCAACAATACAAAATAAGCTTATCTAAACATCATCCATAATCAAATATTAAAAACTAATAACTGCCCTTAAAAATCAATTCTTATCATAACTCATCATCAAATCATTCATAATTACTATATACTTTATATCATAACAACCACATTAAAATTTCATCATCTTAACACAATCTTAATCAATAAAATAAATAATCAAACTAAGATTATCAAAAAACTAAAATGAAACTCAATTAAATCAATAATTTACTCAACTTCTATAGCTGAAGATTTGATTCTACACAGCTTTCTCAACCTCACTCCCAAATCAAGAATCACATCTAAAACAACTCTATCTATTTTTATTCTCAAATATAAATTTCCCATTACAACAATTACAGATTGCTTCATAATATCACTACACTAAAACTACTCTAATAGACAACTCTCTTCATATATCTCTTTATAAAGTGATCTTACGACTTGTGGCAAGTGCAGTAATACAAATTTATTTTTTTAAAAGTGGCAAGTGAAATAATATAAAATTGTAAATGAAATTTTTTACTTTTACTCAAATTAAAATAATCATTTGAAAATTATACACTTCACATAGATTCAATCATATTTAAGCCGCTACAAACCCTTCAATTGAAGCCTATCAAAAGAATAAACCTACCAATAGTTTTTAGTTTTAAAAATATATATTTTCTCAAATTATGTGATAAAATTAGATGATGATGATTGCTGTACAAAGCTTGAAATCAATCATGAACGGCGTATGATACACTTATATAAACAGATAGCTCATATTTACATTTAGAAGCTGAGATTTATCAGTAAAACATATGCAATATTCAGAGTAAATTACTTTTTTTAAAATCTTAACTACCCAAAATCATCCAGTTTTTAATTTAATACGATGATTATCATCATTATGCTCTTTATTAATACTTAACCAATCACATCACAATTTACTCTAAATAACCTGCTAAACAAAACATACTAAACCACTTTAACAAAATTGTCCTAAACTGCATTCTACAGGAATATATTAAACTCTTAAAGCAATTCCTATTGTTGAAATAACAAATTACTAAATGTTCACTTTTCTTAAAATGATACAAATATGTACAATGAAACCAATCAAACGCTCAGAGTAGTAGATTTAGGAATTGACTACGTATTTGAACTTTGAAGTTTGCACTTGTATCAGAATGCTATAGTGTTTCTCACATTATTTCAACCATTACTTTCATATCAAACTCATTTAAAAGTAAAATAGTAGACATTCAATCTAAACTAATTACGCTGCAAATCATTGACTTCAAAAAAATTGAAACAACCTTCAAATACAAGAGCAGCACATTCAATATAGGGAGATGGATGGGTTACACCTATATCTACTTCTAAAGCTTTATTGAACTTCTTTTTGAGAGAGTTGTTAAGAAATCAAAATTTTCAAATTACGCTAGAAATTATTGAAAGTGAACTCTTTGAGCATGGTAATTACAATTAATGGCAATTTGCAGCTACTAACAACTGTCAAGATGCATTACCCACCACAATCTTTTGAATTACACAATAAAATTTTAGAGTTCTTGATGTCTGAATTTTCAACTATTTAATCCATTATATGCTGTAGACTATTTTAAATTCATGCTAAAAACGTTGGAAGTGGTTGGAATAGCACATAACAATCCATAAAGTGCAAATTCAACCACCAAATCTTCTAAAAGACAGCTGAATTTGAGAGTTCTAGAGGTCCAAATCAATAATTATTCCAGCATCTGCAGAATTATAAACTTTTCAAACAACCACTAAAATAAATAAAAGTATAACCTTTAGCACTTGATTACTCCAATAATGCATTATTCACTACATAAAGCTCAAATAAATCCTCAGAATTGATGATTATGTACTGAGTTATAGTATTTCAGTAATTTATCTAAAATCAGCTGAAATCAAAAAAATTAAGTAGCAGCTAAACACATTGAAAGTAATACTGATATATCTTTATAGCTTAATTAAACTCAATATCAGTAGTTAAATTCTCAAATAAACCATTTAATTGGATGGTTTGGGTGTTCAAATTTTTCATAAATAAATCAAAATTAGCTAAGATCATACTTTTATAATAGCTGCTAGCAACGTTGAAAATGGTTGGAGTGGCCTTAAACTAACTTTAAAATCAATTATCAATGACTAGATCTTTAAATAAACGATGAAACCTAGTAACTGTTAATGTTCAAGTTTTAAAAAATTTAATCAGCTAAAACCAAAATAATTTCAAACCGCTCCTAGAAACGTTGGAAGTAATATGCGTTACACTTGGACGGTATTTGGACTATTTCCTGCTCCTTAAACTGAAAACCCCTGTTCAATAAAGCCAGCACTTGGTGTTTTTTTCCCCCCAAAATTCAACCAGTAAAAGCTGCATTCCCTGAATTCAATCCCAACATTGCAAGTTGTCATTTGTTTCTATCTGCAATTTAATGGTAATCTCTGTTTTCCTTCAACCAACCATCGCTGATTCTGTTTCATAAGTTCTCAATCGAATTGCACAACAAATTGCACAACAAATTTCAAAACAAATTTCAAAACAAATTTTGCAAAACAACTAAACAACTCAACAATCAATCAAATTCAAGTTCATCAAAATGGAAAATAAACTAGAAATGAAGCCATCCATGCTATAGGATGTTTGTGATGTTTTTGTACCCAAACAGCTGTCTTTTTCAGTAACCTTTCTGAGGTTGTTAGCTATGAGGAAAATGTAAACAAACATTTCAACTACAACATGGTCGTTTGTGGTCTTTTTGTTTACTCTACATTATCAATCTAATATCAACACATAATGAAAGCTGTTGGAGTTGACATATTTGTTCTAATCACCGTTTTTGCCACCAAAAGCAGCTCATTTTAAGTTTCAACTTCAAAGGCAGATTTAGGATGTTAGAATATGAACGTTATTTTCAACCTTGTGGTATTATCATTTGTGCTGCTTGATGATTTTATTGAAGCCATTAGACCTAGTCTGGTAGACTAAATTTATCATGTTTTTGCTTTAAAAATTAGAGAATTATGACGACTCTTGAAAAAACAAGAGAAGTTCATCTGCTCTTTGATCTAATTATATGGTGTTTGATTGATTACAGTTTTATCACACAGTAGCGTCTTCTACACAACACCACCCTACACTCAAGATTTCAGCACAAAAGCTCAAAAACTGAAGAAGTACCGCGGTCGAATTTACTATGGGTGAGTTCACTTTTTCAGCGGTCGATCGAAAAAGATTTAACTGATGTTTCATAAGCAAATGAGCCATTCAATTCAAAAACTTGATTCAAGATTATTCAACAACTAAAAATGAGATAGTCATTATATAGCTACTAAATATTGTTGGATATTCATTTCTCAGTTGACCTTCGTTCTAACAATATGACTCGAATTCAGTAACCCAATTGATTTCTGCATCTGCCAAATTTTCAAGGCAATTTTTATTTTTTTTTTCAAATTCTAATTTCCACCACAATTTAATCAAATTTTCACCAGCTTGAGAAAAGTTAACAAAGCGATAAATTCACAGAAATTTCTAATATCAATCAGCTGCAAATAATGAGCTCACGAAAAATAATAAAATGCTACTTGTATGACTTTACATTCCTTTAAATAGATCCACAGCTTATCAAATTTTCATCCAGAAGTTGAGACTAGTTTTGAGCTCAATCACAATTTTATTGTGTATCTTTTAACTGCTTCATTGACTGTTATTGGAGCTGGCTACGATTATTTAAACTCAGGTCTATCCATGTTTTAAATCAACACATTTTAAGTCATAACATAAAATAATGACCCATTCATCACTGTCATTATTGGAGCAGGACTAGTTGGTTCATTTGCCCATGTGGCATTATCAATTTACCAGATGTTGAAGTTTCCATATATGATAAATCTCCAGATAAAAGAGAATCAGGTGCTGCAATTACATACACTGAAAGTTAGTCACGTACTTTGGGTGAATTTTTAAACATTGATGATTTACAATCCATTCTTTATAGATCTCAGAACTTCAAAGGTTTGACTGTTAGACATTGGAAAACAGGCCAATATCTGTGTGTTGAGTATCAAGAAGGTGAAGATATTAGATTTCAATAAGCTAAAACTCAGAGAATTCAACTACATGATTTTATATTGAAAAGAATTCCAAAAACGAATTATGGATATGAAACAACTGGGCCTTGGTTTATTACTGTTGGAAGATCAAAACAAGATTTACATGAACTTCAAAGATAAATCATATATTGTTGCTGCTTTGGCTGCTGCTGCTGGTGGTATTTACTCCAAAATTAGACGTCAATTTAGTGGTGATATTGTTAAATATAAAGGTGGTGTTGCTTACAAAAATGTTTTTGATGAAAAAAATCCAGCTCATATTTTCAATTTACCAGACGATTATACACCAAATGGTGTCTCGAAGCTCATGACCAAACTAAAACCAGGTTTATTCAATGTTGCACCACATATCCTAGAAACAGAAGAGAGAAGTTGCATGTACTTTTAAATGTAATAAATCAAGAGAAGATGATTTTGAAAGACGACGAGTCATTAAATATTTTCAAGATTGAGATCCATTGATTAATGAGATTCTGAAAGTTATTGCCAAAATCAAAAGCATTTCCATTGGAAAAAGCTCCATGGCGGACAAATTTAACGATTGAGAATAGATTAGCATTTGTTGGAGATGTTACACTTCCAACTTCTGGGTCATATGTAGCAGGTGCAGAATTGGCTTTTGATGATGTTTATACTCTTCTTTTATCTTTATTAGAAGTTCATACATCAAACAAACAGCAATATCAATTGGATAAAGCTTTACTATTATTCAATGAAACGAGAAGTGGTTTTTTAAATTCAATTGGAAATCAAACTGAAATTGATACTAAGATTGCAAATCAACTTATCAGGGATGCTAAAGATGATGCTGAATGGATAGAAAGAGTTACTCAAAACCCATTTGGAGTGGAATGGAACACCCAACACAATTTGAAATTATGATTTTTTAGAAAAGAAAGAATATTTGTTCTTAAAACTGGTTTCAGCTGATGATAATTGAGATATACAATCAGTTAAATATATGCCTTACAGTATAAATAATTCTCTAGTAAATAATCGTAGTGTCACAAGATTGATGTTGAAACTTGACATTCATGCTGCTACATAAATAATAATAAAAAAAAAAAGGGTTTCCCAAAAGTCCAATATCAGAAGAATCAAAACAGTTGTTCACTACCATGTTGAGATCATTGAGGGCTCCAATCAGTGTTTTCAGATGCTTACCTGTTAGAAAGACATTCCCATATGCTTCAAGAACAAGAAATTACGCTGTTCTCACCAATGATATTTTCATTAAACCACATAAACCTTTGATCAAAGAACAAACGGAGTATAAACAGCTACCAGACGACTCACAGTATATCGAGAAATATTATCATGAGTTGGAAAGCTTACAGAAAGAGATTGCAGCCAACAGCAACATTCGATACAACTCGTTCACTGAGTTTGAGGAGGATCCAAATTATTTAATTGAAGTTTTGGAGGCCTTCATTAATGAAAAAGTGTTGCACAGGTATAAGGATGATGATAGTTTGGGAACCCAGATAACAGTTGAGCGGTACATCCAATTTTTGGAGAACGTTAAGCTCACTTTGGTGCTTAATGGAGGCCATTGTTTTGTCTTTGATGTTCTTCTTCAGAATAAACAGTTGTTTGACCAGTTTGACCAGGAGAAAAACAAGAAATGAAGGTGGATCCACTCTTGTTCATTTTACAAAATATTCAATCTTTGCAATTTTACAACGAATTTATGATTTTTACTTTAAATTAAACCTTTATGTTGTAGAAACACACAGAATTCTTTGTAAATTTGTAAAAGCAAGTTATGAAACTCACCAACTTTCACACATTTCTCATTTCTCCCTCAATTTCACATCACACGACTAAATGGCATCGCCCATCTTTAGATCACAGGCAAACACGACTCTCATCTCACTGCTTAAAGGTGTCCAACTTGCGAATTTAGGTGTTTACAGACTATTGCAAAACCAATTGATATATGAAGATTCCAAATTGTTCAAATTTGTGTTGAAGTCGCTGCTGTTGTCTGCTTTGCTACATTTTATAAATTGGACAGTAAACTTGCTTACCGGTGGAGCATCCACTGTGATCAAATGGTACAAACCATCCTTTGATGAATGCAATTTCAGAGATTTTGTTGATTTAATCAATATCAACATCTTATGTTTGTTGCTAATATACTGGTATTACATCGATTCTTTTGATGAATTGTTCAAACAGTCTATCAACTATATTGATTCAATAAAAGGGTCTAGCTATTCCAAAGGACTAAGATCTGACCAAGATTTAGAGAAGCATCAGCAATTAATATCCATGAAATTTATTAATCTGATTAACATCAACTTGATCTTGTTTTTAATCACAAAATTTGTCAGATACGATAAACTAATAGTGACATGGATACTTTGGTATCAAAATATAGAGATTTTTGGAGTCAAATATTGTTTTTTTGGAACACTATTATCAACTTTTTTCTGTAATTCAATTCAAATCATTAAAATCAACAACATTTTCAAATCAATTCAAATCATTTCTACTGCATTATTACACCATCACTATTTACAAAACATAGATTTTAGATTTAATCAATTAGATAAATGGATAGAAACAAGATTTGGAATATTGATTGGTTTCCAAATTTGGTTTTATCTATTACTACAAAAATTCCAATATTTATCTATTTTAATACTTTTTTTTGAAACTTTAAGTCTTGCATTCTTGATAACAGAAATTACTGATCCAATACCAACGAGACAAGATGATAATTGGGTCAGTCAACAAGTTTATTATAATATAGTTGATTTGAAAAATTTTAAAATTGAAAATGTTGGTTATAAACCTGTCCCATTCAGCTATTTATTGGATAGAAAATCTGGAAAAACAAACATTGACACCAGTGAACCTGTATCAGTGTTTGTAACTCCAGTGAGTTCCTCTTTGGAATTAAATAAAATTGTAAAATAGATTCACTGTTTACATAAATCTATATCTGTAGAAAAAAGAAAGAAAAAAAAAAAATTAATCAAATTTCTTCCAAATTTCAAAATTTTAAACACTTTGAACAGTAACAACAACAACAGCTTCCAAAACTCATGATGAGCAGTGTAAGTCATTGTCATTTCAATGACAAACAATTACCCACAATAGTACTAACATTTAAGCTAAACGTTATCAATCCAAAACCATTTATTAAAGAACTAGTTGGAAAAAAAGTTTTAATTAAACTGAAATTCAACAATACAAGTTATAAAGGAACTTTACAATCAAGTGATAATTATTTCAACTTTGCTTTAACTGATCCAGAAGAAATTGTTGATGGTGTTGCTACTTCTTTAGGAAACGATTTGTTTATAAGATGTAATAATGTTTTATACGTTTCAGAAGTGGTATGAATTAAACCACTACATTAGGTTAATATTTGGTAATAAATGGGTATAGATGATTAACTTTATCATGTTATTTGTATTACTGTAATGTTAAGCTATAAAACGAATAAAATTGAATCAATAGCTTGTTATGATTTACAAAGTTTACACTATTTTCAATGATTACTGCTGTTAAGCAAGTACAATGAAAAATGATTGAATTACCTACATAATAACTGTTTGTATAAATTAATTACATCTTTCGAGATTTTTTTTTTTTGAAAAAAGTTTGTTATATTTTTTTTACAAATAAATATCTAAAGAATTCAAAGGATTAATTGAATTATTTCCTTGAATTTGTCATCATGAGTGAGAAGTTGAATGTAGAGGTTTAAATTTCTTTTATATATGTTCAGTTATCATTTTTTTATTTCGGTTTTTGTTGTTTTTTTGTTGTTTTTTTGTTGTTTTTTTGTTGTTTTTTTGTTGTTTTTTTCGGTTTCATTTATTAAGTCTTTCCCTTATCTTTTTGTTGTATTGATTTATAATTCATCAGCAAATGGTAATTCAGAAACTTCACCAACAGCAACGTAGTTAAATTTACCTAATTTGAAGTTTTTAACAGCAGCAACATCTAAAGAGTCAGAAGCTAAAGCTAAAGAAGTTTTGGTTAATGGAACAGCAGCAGATAATTCAACACCAGATTTCAAAGTTGAAACAACAGATTTGATGGTAGAAGAAACAGTTGAAGGAGTACCAGCAACAGATAAAGTGAATAAACCAGCATTCGAGAATTTTTCAAATGAAACTTGTGAAATTGAATCAGCGGAAGCAAATAATGGAGATGATAAATAAGTTGATAAAACTTGGTAAGTGGCAAAATCTTTTGGTAAGACTGGAACTGAAACTGTAACAACTGAAGTACCAGTGGATCTGATTCTTGATTCAACACCAGTGTAAACTTTTGGAGCAGCAGAAGCAACTAAAGAAGAACCTTCTGGTAATGTAGCAAAAGAAGAATGTGTAACAAATTTGATTAAATCAGCTTCATTGACACCTTCACCAGAAATTTGGATGTTTTTTTGGGTGAAAACTTGTTTAGAAAAAGCAGCAATTTCATCAACAGAGACTTTAGAAACACCATCGTAATATAATGGGTTACCTAAATCTTTTCTAAAAGAAAGAGCAAAAGATTCTTCAATTGCTTTGAAAAATGGAGAAGCAGAAGCAACCGATAAATCGTATTTAGCAGCTGGAACAACAATTTCTGGTAAGTTGTAATCTTTGAAAGATGGGGAAGATAAAACATCAGCAATACCATTAACAAAATATGGTAAATCTTCTTTAAGGAAATCAGCTTTTAAAGTGATGTGTTCTCTTGAAATAGATGAAGAAAGAGATCCACCTAATAATTCGGTTTCTCTTTGTAATCTTAAAGCGGATCTTGGTTTGGTAGCTAAGAAACTGTATCTAGATAATAAATGGGAAATACCGTCTTTGGTAGCATAACGAGAACCAGCATTAATTTTGAAAGTTAATGATGAAATTTTGGAAGCTGGGAAGTCAACTGCAGTGACTTTTGTGGAAAGAGCTCTTGAAGCTGATGGAGCTTTGGTTGTGAATCTTCTAGCAAGCATTGTTGACTGAATCTATAAAATGGAAAAGACTTTACAAGTTCTATTTGCAAAATTAATGAAAATGTTCAATTTGTTTTTCCAACTTTTTTCAAACAACAATTAAAAATTCGTGGAATTTGATTGGTGATTGCTAGCCGGATCTTAAAATATTGAACGTTGAAAGTAAAATTTAACCGGATTTCAAAAAAAAACACAAAAAAATAAAAATTATAATTTATTTATAAGTGCTTAGTAAGCAATTTTGGATCTGTACTTTGGCCTTGTAATATTCCAAAACCAAGATTTGTAATTAATTCACAGGAATAATGAATATCACAACTTTATGATATATTAAATAGCTTTAATTGTATTTTATTCCAGAAATCAGTTGCAATAGAACACAAATAATTTAGCAAATGATTTAAAAGAGTCTTTTATTTAGATAAATTAGTAAATAGCAAACTATACTTCAGCCTATTGATTTTACATCAAGAGAATTAAACAATGAAGAAAGAAAATTAAAGAAGGTGAAACCTTGAAGAAAGAAGTTTGTCAATGTAGACTTCTAAATATCAATGGCATGATTTGTGTTTTTTTCTGGAACTGGAACTATTCAAAGATTAAGAAATGATAATCAAAGTTTGAAGAAATAATTCAAAAGATCACTGCTCAATATTTAGCTAAATGAAACTGTTATTAAATCAGTGTATTAAAAATTATTGTATGCAAAGATTGAGATTACACTCAATTCTTATCAGACATAACTTCTATGAAACTAATTTAATTCAAAACGATTCCATTTATTCACAATTGATCAGAATCTTTCAAGCATCAGTTCCTATTAGATTCAGTTATCATTATCTCTCTAATGAAATCAAATATCCAGTCTATCAATCGCCTGTGTGTTTGGAAAACAAGTGCTGTTGAAGTGAAATAAAATTCATCTTAAGTACTTTCCATTAAAGCAAAGCACTCAAAACAAAGCATTTTTCACCCAACTTGAAGCTTATGTAGCTTCCTAGTACTATTCAAGCGCATTCCAAATCACTCTCAAACAAAGCGCTGTGATAGAAATGCATTTGAATCAGGATCTTGGTGCTCAATAACTGATTAGATATCAAAAAACCAGTCATCTCTGCTTTGAAAAAGACACAAAACATTCACCGTTAACTCAAGCACCTCTTCAGTAATCTAATTGACCTTCTTGTTGCTCAATTCTCTTTCTTTTCAGTCTTAGCGCGTTGTTCTAATTCACCTGATTTGAAATTTTGGAAATTGACGTCTTTTTATATTTTCCCACTAGTTTTTTCCCGCTAAGACTTCGTCTTCGCTCATTTGCCGGATGAGACTAAGATTTTCAAATTTTAGTGAGCTTTTCAACAACAATTTTGAACAGGTTACCAATTGTGTTTGATATATTTAAGGAGACCAGAGAGATGAGCTAGCGAAATACCGTTTTTAGTTGAGCTACCACATTAATTTGGAATTTTTGGGCTTTATTTTTATAATTATATTTTTTAGATATAGAAACGGGTAACAAGTTTCTCCAAAAGGACAGCAAAATATTACAATTTACAAGTAACTTGAAAGAAAATGGCATAGTCAAATAATTTAACAGTTCACTTCCTACAAGTCTATCAACATTCAAACCACAATGTCCACTACCAAATACACAGTTGTTGTTCCAGCCTACCACGAGAAGTTGAACATCAAACCATTGACCACCAGATTATTTGCAGCTTTGGGCAACGCGCTATCTAAGCAAACTGAATTGATCTTTGTTGATGACAACTCTAGAGACGGTTCTGTTGAAGAAGTCGAAGCATTACAGAAACAAGGATACAATGTCAGAATCATTGTGAGAACAGACGAGCGTGGGTTGAGTTCTGCTGTGATGAGAGGGTTCCAAGAAGCTAAAGGTGAATATTTACTTTGTATGGATGCTGATTTACAACATCCTCCAGAATCTGTTCCAGACTTCTTAAAGTCCATTGAACAACATCCATTTTCCATTGGGACCAGATACGCTGAATCTGTTGGGATTGATAAAGACTGGCCTTTATACCGTCGTGTCATCAGTTCAGGTGCCAGAATTTTAGCTAGACCTTTAACCACTGCATCAGATCCAATGTCCGGTTTCTTTGGTTTACAAAAGAAATATTTAACTGCTGCTAAAAACATTGACACTCAAGGCTTTAAGATTGCTTTGGAATTACTAGCCAAATTGCCTTTGCCAAAAGACCAACCAATTGGTGAAGTCCCATATTCATTTGGTGTTAGAACTGAAGGTGAATCCAAGTTGAGTTCCAAAGTCATGATCCAGTACTTACAGCAATTGAAAGAATTATACATCTACAAATTTGGTCTAGGTCCTATCATCTTTGTCATTGCATTGTTAGTCTTTTTGTTCTTATACATTGTCTCCAGTATCTTTTAATCAGGCTGCAAAGTTCTAATTCCTATGCACTCTTTTAATTTTATAATGAAATAACAAATATTTTTCAGTTTGTAGCTGCTTTATGGCTGCAATTTACATCATTTTCTCCAGTTTCTTGCTATCTAACAGCACAATTTGCAGATTTTGTAAAAAGCAGGTTGCATTAAAATTTAAAACTGAAAACAAGTTTCAAAATTATTATAAATTAGCACCAATTTCTCACCAATTGGCTCAGCTGCTGCTTCCTCAGATACCACACAGCACACATAGCGATGACCACTCTTTTGCTCCCGCTCAATGAGTTGGGAGATCGCTCCTCCACATCCAAAGGTGTTGTGTTCTTTCCTCCTCAGCCGATTCCTCAAAATCACACAAAAGACACACCGCTTTATAATCTCAGACTGTTCATTCCAGCTTCGTCACTGATCGCCAGAGATGGTATTGTATGGATCAACACTCCTCCATTTGCTTCTGTCAAATTCAATAGAAACACATACTACAAGCGTATTATCACAAACTCCTTCACCAATGACGTGTTTTTGGAATTCCCTATCTATGCACCAGGATCTTATAACTACTATATCTCGTATAGAGACAGCGAGACAGATAGTTTGAAGACTACACGCAAGTACTACTTTGTGGTGTTACCTTCGTTGTACGTGCAAAATGAATACATCCCAATGAACTCAATTGTCATGGAATCAGTTATTTCCAAATGGTTAGGTCCTAAAAATGAATGGGATAATGTTTTCAATGAGATCAAGAAGAAAGGTTATAACATGATCCATTTTACTCCTTTGCAACAACGTGGTGAGTCTAACTCTCCATATTCAATCTTTGATCAATTGACTTATGATACAGATTTTTTTAAATCTGAAGATGATGTTCAAGTTTTAGTTGATGGTTTACATAAGAAAGGAATTCTTGCCATCACTGATGTTGTTTTCAATCATACTGCAAATAATTCCAGCTGGTTAAGAGACCATCCAGAGTCTGGTTATAACAAAAAAACTGCTCCTCATTTAACTTCTGCAATCGAACTAGATCTCAAATTACAATCATTTAGCAAAAACTTGAAAAAATTGAATTATCCTACTCAAATAAGAACAATTGAAGACTTGTTAGCAATTATGGATGGTATTAAAGTGCATGTTTTAGGTGATATTAAACTTTGGGAGTTTTATGTTGTCAATGTCACTGAAACTTTGATTGAAATTGAGAGCAAATGGTCAGAATATGAAAACTTAAGTTTGAATGATGAGTTTGATATCCCAAAAGATTTACCATTACCTCAATTAGCACAAAAAATATCTTTTTATTGTTTAACTCCTAAATTTGCTCTAAGATATGATAATAAAATTAATGTTCCAAAATTCATATCAATAATCAATTACTTATACACCAATACTTCTTTTCAAGATATTAAGCCAATAATTGTAAAAATCTTGGATGAAATCAATTTACCTCGTTATAGAGAGTATGATAATGATGTTTCTGATATTATGGAACAATTATTCAATCGTATCAAATATTTACGTCTGGAAGATAATGGTCCAAAATTAGGTGAAATTTCTGATGAATCTCCATTAACTGAACCTTATTTTACTTGTTTCATAGGAAAAGATGGTGAGGAATACCAGTTGGCTAACAATGGTTGGATTTGGGATGGTAACCCATTGATCGATTTTGCTTCAAATAAGACAAAATCTTATCTTCTTCGTGAAGTTATTATTTGGGGTGATTGTGTCAAATTACGTTATGGTAGTTCTCCAAAAGATTCACCTTATTTATGGAAACGTATGGAACAATATGTTTTGCAAAATGCTCGCTTATTTGATGGGTTTAGGATTGATAATTGTCATTCAACTCCAATTCATGTTGGTGAACATTTATTAGATTTAGCAAGAAGTGTCAATCCAAATTTATATGTTGTTGCTGAATTATTTACAGGCTCTGAGGACTTAGATAATATTGTTGTTGAAAGACTCGGTATCAGTTCTTTGATCCGAGAGGCAATGCAAGCTTGGTCTGTTGATGAATTATCTCAATTGATTCATAGACACGCAGGTTTACCAATTGGTTCTTTCCAACCTTTGCCATTAGATGAATATGCTTATCCAGAAGGAAATATGGACTCCCTCGTTCAAGCACCTTTATCAGAAATTAGATTACCAAGGATTCTTAAGCCAGCAAAAACACATGCAATGTTTATGGATTGTACTCATGATAATGAAACTCCTTATGATAAAAGAACCGTAGAAGATACTTTACCAAACGCAGCACTTGTCTGTTTATGTTCAACAGCTATTGGCTCTGTTTTTGGTTATGATGAATGTTATCCTCATTTGTTGAATGTCGTTACTGAATCAAGAAAATATACCTATGGTAGAGGTATTGGAGAAATCAAATCAAAATTGAACGAGATTAGGAAATCTATTTCAAACTCAAGTTATAATGATGAAGATCATGAAATGCATGTTCATCAAGAGGGCCAGTTTATTACATTACAGAGATTTAATTCTAAGACTGGAAATGGTTGGTTTTTAATTACACGTACTAAATTCAGCCATAATGATGAGCAGCAATGGCTACAGCCGATTGAATTGAAGGGAACAAAGGCATCTTTCGAGTTTTCATACGCTCTTGAAGTATTGAATGAGCCTCTAATTGATGACAAAAATTTGTTAAATTCAGTACCAGTTAAAGTGCGAGAGTTATCAGCTCCAAGTATTCAATTCAATGATGAAAACGATTCCATTATTACTCTACCAGAATATTTTCCTCAAGGTTCGATTTTGATGTTGAGAACTAGTTGTGACAAAGTTAATGAATCTTTAGATCATTTCATTAGGAATGGAGCCATTCAAGCTTCAGAGAATTTGTCATTGATTGATTTGAATGTTTTACTTTATAAATGTGAATCGGAAGAAAGAGATGCATCTGGAGGCACTGCTGGTGTTTATAATATTCCAAACCAAGGTCGTTTAGTTTATGCTGGTATTCAAGGTTGGATTTCTGTTTTAAAAACTATCATAAAATCAAATGATTTGTCTCATCCATTAGCAGAACATTTAAGACAAGGTCATTGGGCATTAGATTATGTTGTTTCAAGATTAGATAAATTTAGTGATGTTCATGCAATTGATAAGTTTAAGAGTTGGTTATATGCCAGGTTTCAAAAAATTAAACAAGTTCCATTTTTTTTGGTTCCCCGTTATTTTGCATTGGTGATGGGTATTGCTTATGAAGCTTTGAGATATAAAGCTATATCATTATTGGCGCCTGAAATTCAAAGAGGTAGTTTATTTGTTCAAAACTTAGGTTTAACTTCAGTTCAAATGGTTGGACTGTTAAAATCAACTTCATTAACACCGTCAAAACAGATTCCATGTATGGCAGCAGGCTTACCTCATTTCAGCTATGATTATATGAGATGTTGGGGAAGAGATATTTTTATTTCATTGAGAGGATTGTTGTTAGCTACTGGTCGTTTACAAGAAGCAAAAGATCATATCTTGGGGTTTGCAGCCACTCTAAAACATGGATTGATTCCAAACTTGTTGGATGCAGGTAGAAATCCACGTTATAATGCTAGAGATGCAGCATGGTTTTTCATTCAAGCAGTTCAAGATTATGTTGAACTTGTTCCAAATGGAGAAGAAATTTTGAAAGAAAAAGTTAAAAGAAGATTTCCACTAGATGATACATTTATTGCATTTGATGATCCAGAGGCATTCAGTTATGAAAGTTCCATTGAAGAGATTATTTATGAGATTTTATCACGTCATGCTAAAGGTATTAATTATAGAGAAGCCAATGCTGGTAGTAGTCTTGATAGTCAAATGAAAGATGAAGGTTTCAATGTTTCAATTAGAGTTGATTGGGAAACTGGATTTGTTCATGGAGGCTCGCAATCCAATTGTGGTACATGGATGGATAAAATGGGTGAAAGTGAAAAAGCAGGATCTAAAGGAGTTCCAGGTACACCAAGAGATGGTGCGGCAGTTGAAATAACCGGTTTATTGAAAAGTGCATTGAGATTTGTTGTTGGTTTACAGTCAAAAGGGTTATTCGTTTCTGAAGATTTTGTTTTAAAACCATCTGGAGAGAAAATAACATTTAAAGACTGGGAAAGTTTGGTTGCTGATAATTTTGAGCGTTGTTTCTATATTCCTCAATCATCAGAAGACGATTATAAATATGATGTTGATCCTTCCATAATCAATAGAAGAGGTATTTACAAAGATTTATACAAGAGTGGGAAACCATACGAAGATTATCAATTAAGACCAAATTTCACAATTGCAATGACAGTTGCGCCGGAATTATTTTCACCGCAGCTTGCATTAGATGCTGTGTTGATAGCAGATAAAGTTATTAGGGGACCGGTTGGTATGAGGACTTTAGATCCATCAGATCTGAATTATAGACCATATTATCACAACTCAGAAGATTCTACAGATTTTGCTACAGCTAAAGGCCGTAATTATCATCAAGGACCAGAATGGGTTTGGGTTTATGGATATTTTCTTAGAGCATTCCATAAGTTCCATTATCAAAATGAGCAATATCAAAAATCAAATGGAGAACCTTCATCAGAGTTGAACCAATTGGTTAATATTAGATTGAAAAATCATAGAGAATGGATATCACAGAGCGAGTGGGCCGGTTTACCAGAGCTCACCAATAAAGACGGTGAAGTGTGTTGGGACTCTTCTCCTACACAAGCCTGGAGTTCCAGTTGCATATTGGACTTCTATCAGGATCTCTGGAACAATGGGTTGAGGTATTAGTTTTTGGGTATTTTTGTATATTAATATATTGTTAAAGAATGAGCTTTTCATGTTTAGTTGTTGTAAACTTGTAGACTTGTGTGATGTGTCTGAATTTTTTCTATTTTGTGTTGTAACTTGTTGCTCAATTCAAAGAATCATACATAAAATCGTGTCGTTTATGCATAAAATCGTTAAAATTCTTTGTTTATTGCCAAAATCAATATTTACTGTTTGTTCAGTGTTATACAATGAGCAGCACTAGGGAGGAGAAAGTCCAGCAGATCGTGCACAACTATTTTGCGAAGTCTGTGAACTTGATTGTGCGCTCTCGCACTGCAGTTGACGCCAGTGCCGCTGAAAATAATAATAACAACAGCTTGGTGGATCAATTAGAAGAACAGCTGCCAGTTCAGGACAACCGCAAACTCAATAAATGGTTCAACATAGAGACTTATGACCAGCCACAGGATATGATCAAGCAGTGGAGGCATCAAAGTGTCAACAAAGAGTATCTTTCCATCAGAATAGACGTGTTTTTGGATTTGAGTGGGTTGAGTTCTAAGCAGACGTTGTTTCTACGAGACGAGCAAGGGAAACTGGTAAGTGTGAAGAGAAACAAGACAGAAGTCACGATGGAACGATGGTTTGTGGAGTTTGATAAGTCATTGGTAGATTATTTAACTCAGGAATCGCCAGATGAGGACGATTCGCCATTGATCTACAAGAAGTTGATTGTGCTGTTCAGGTACTTGTACACGTTTAGCATGCTTTTACCGAGCTATAAGTTGCTCAAGAGACTTTCAAAACTGGAGTTGAGTGCGAAGCAGTCCATCAAGTTTGGTACCAGAGTCCAAGAGGCTACTGAAGCACTATCCTCTAAAGGGAAAGTGGGATTAAGTAAACCAATTGTGAACATTGACAATCATTTGAGTGAGGCTAAGATGCCTCCAATTACCACAAGCGCGGGCACTTTTAGAATCTCAACAGCTTTTAGAAAACACTACGATTTTGTTGTTGGTGATAACGAGGAAGCATTGTCCTCTCATTTTATAAATATTGATAAAACAAGTTTAACCAATATACCATCACAACCAGTTAGATTCAAAAAGATTTTCAAAAACTCACCATCGGGATCATCTCCTCTAACTAAAGCAGCAGCATCTCCATATTCAATCCCTATCACATCTCCATTAAACAGAAATGAATCAAATGGTTCATTGATACATAATTTGAAAATACAAAGAGGAGGATCTTTCAATAATTCAATCTCTTCAGTTGGTTCCATAGCCATCAATGCACCACTTCAACATACTGAGTTAAGTAGTGGAGGAAGTACACCGAAATATTCATCTTCATTTGGTAAAGTTGCTAGAAGATCAAGTGCAAGAAGATCATCAAGTATAGATA
The DNA here is from genome assembly GCA_030570535.1 of Starmera pachycereana. NCBI lineage: Eukaryota > Fungi > Ascomycota > Saccharomycetes > Phaffomycetales > Phaffomycetaceae > Starmera > Starmera pachycereana. The sequence continues at coordinate 18,147 of JAJLVW010000090.1, forward strand.
GGGGCACCTTTTCTTCAAGTTTTACTGGAACTCCATTGAGTGTTAAGAATAATATTCCTTCTCATTTGGCAACTTCAATGGATCAAGATATAGATGAGTTTGTTAAATTACTTGAGTCTAAACAAGACTTGAAATTGAAGTTTTCACCAAATTCACATGATTCATTAAGTAAATTTCAATTGATGAAGAGTAAGAATGATATTTTAAGTGATAGTTTAACAGCAAGTTTATATTCAAAATCACAATCTCCACCTTCTTCCAGGAAAACCTCATCGCAAGGACAAAAAAGACCAACAGCAACAAATACAACATCAAACATGGATGCTATTACAAGTACGCCTTACCATGAAGAACAATTGCATATAGAAGCTGGAATGAGTAGTAGCATTAATGCCACCAATCCCCAACCAATCAGATCTGATACTTCTAGTATTCTACCACCTTCGGTTTCAATGTTAGCATCATCCAGCTCTCCAAGATCAACTAACTATTATTTACCTGCTATTCAATCACGCTTATCAGAAACAAATAGTAGTTCAGAATCTTTATTATTTAATGACCCAAGACAATGCATTACCACTACCCAAGTAAATTCAGAACACGTTTCAAGAGCAAGCCCACATTCTCCATCTTCAATTATGAGCAGTAATTTGATGCGTCAATCTATAATTAGTTCAACAAGAAGAAGTTTTAGTGTTGGTCCATCTAATCCAACTATTGTTTCATCAAATGTTCATGCCATTGTGCAACCTCGAGCCCAACCTTCTTCTAATTCTGTTAAAATTAAAGATGGAGACAACAATGAAGATGACGAGCTTTTGTTTCCTATGAGTGATATGAATCTTAATACCAAGTGATTAGTGGTGAAAATAATTAACTTATTAATACACGAATTTTTCAAGAATCCTGTTTTTTTTTTATTATTATTAATATTATTATTATTATTTTTCTACTAACATTCCAATTCAATTATCCAACTATTTATCTTCATGTCATTTTTCACTGTTTATTCTTCATATCTCACTTGTTTAATTGATCGATGATTGATTTCAATTTATCAATTTATCAACCTCAAATATTTTCTGCCACAATTCTCAAGAAACGTGATTTTGTACCAATTTTGGAGCCACATGAATGAAAATTTCACTGAAGCTTTTCAAAGAGACGATCAACCCATCAAACCATCAAATCACGAGCTTGCTGGACAACCTTGAGATTTGATTGCAGTAAGATTATAGATATCATGAGCTACAAATGTTTGAGATTCAACTATTTCTTATCACAAAACTTGAAAACTCATTTAAACTTTATTTTTTCTAGGCTTGATTAGTATAATAAAGTCATCACCAATTAGAACTGCTGTTATCTATACCAAAACTATTCAAAATGACTGCTGGACACCAGACCAAAAGACAAAAGATAAAAAGAGCTAAACCTTTGATCTTCAACCTTATGACCATGCCAACTCCTTCTCATTTACATCCAGCAAGTTGGGCAAAACCAGAAGACACATCTCGTCATTACATGGATATTGATCATTGGATCGAATTGGCTAAAATTGCAGAAGATGCGAAATTCAATGCTATTTTCATTGCAGATGTTTTAGGTCCTTATGATGTTTATAATGGTCCCAATAATTTTGATGCTGCTGCAAAAGCTGGGGCTCAATTCCCAATGGTTGATCCATCAGCTTATGTTAGTGCAATGGCTGCAGTGACGAAAAATGTTTCGTTTGGTGTTACTTTTAGTACCATTGCTGAACAACCTTATCATTTTGCAAGAAGAATTGCAACTTTGGATCATTTAACAAAAGGTAGAATTGGTTGGAATATTGTTACTTCTTATTTACAAAGTGCTGCTAGAAATTTGTTAGAAGAAGGTACTTTACCTCCTCATGATAAAAGATATGAACGTGCTGAACAATACCTTGAAGCCATGTACGAATTATTATTAAGTTCATGGAGAGATGATGCTGCAATCGTTGATTCAAACTCTTTAATTTATGCTGATCCTTCAAGAATTAGAGAAATCAATTTTAAATCTGAATTTTTCAATATTCCAGGTCCTTTTGTCTCTGAACCTTCTCCTCAAAGATTGCCTGTTTTATTACAAGCTGGTGGTTCTCCAGCTGGTTTAGCATTTGCAGCAAAACATGCAGAGATTATTTTTGTTGAAGGTGCTTCTTATGATATTGCCAAATCTGCCATTGATACAATCACTAAAATTGCCATTGAGCAACATGATAGATCAAGAGAAAATTTGAAATTCATTGTTGCTTTACAAATCATTGTTGCTGAAACTACTGAAGAAGCTGAAGCTAAATTTCAAGAATCTTTAAAATATCATCATGAAGAAGGTAAAAAAGCACTTTTAGGTGGTTGGACTGGAATTGATTTGGCTAAATTCAAACCAAATGGTAAACCAATAGATCCAAACTCAACTAATTCAATGCAAGCTAAAGTTCAAGCTTATTTTGGAGATGGTGAAGATAAAGATTTAACCCAAGAAGTTGGTATTGGTAAAGCAAGAAAAAGAGTTCTTGTTGGTAATCCAATTACAGTTGCTGATGCTATTGAAAAATATGTGGATATTTGTGGAATTGATGGTGTTAACTTAGTTGGTGCTCATTTCCCGGAAGGTTTCAAAGATATTGTTAAATATTTAGCACCAGAATTAAGAAATCGTGGTTTATTATGGGACAATTATCCTGTTCAAAATGGTACTTTCAGAGAGAATTTATATGGTAGTAAAGGCCATACTTTTGTTCCAGAAGAACATATTGCTTATGGATATAGATGGACTAAAGATGATGATAGAGACACTTTTAAAGAAAAATTACATGATTATAAATTGAAGAAAAATTCTGCTTGATGTGGTTACAATTTAAAATGAATATAATACATTTATTATTACTTAATTGTCTAAATTTGTAAGTCTTTGATGCTTGACAGTTTTTGTCCAATTAATTCATCATCACCAGGATGTTCAACTAATTCTTGATCCAAAGTTAAATTATGATTTGATTTAGTAGTGAATTTTGGGTATGCTAAACTTTCAACTGAATCAAATTGTAAAACACATGAAATCAATTTCTTTGCTTTCAGAATTTGTTTTTTACTTGATTTAGATTTAGTTCTTTTTTTAGTTGATCTAGTTTCATTATTTAATGCTTCTTCAGTTTCAACTTTTTCAACTTCTAGTTCTTTTAATACAGGTTCAACTTCTTGAGCCTTGTTTTTTATGCCAATTTTGTTAGTTTCAATTCCAACAGACTGTTGTTTAATGTCAACATCATTCTCTATTCTATTTCCATCAACTGATTCTTCATCAAAAGGTGTAAAATCATCATAGTCATCTATTTCAACACTTTGATTTGAAACATTCGATAATTCCAGTGCTCTAGTTTCTTCAATCAAACCTACAGAATAAACAGGTCCATTGACATTAAAATCTGGTCCATAATCTTCTGAATTATGGTCATATTCATGATTATCCTCTTCATCATCTTCTGGAGTTTTGTTAATTAATTTCTGAGTTGGTTTAACAGTTTTAATTTCTTTAGTATCTGGTTGCAAATCTTGAAATTCAATAAATTCATCCAAAATCAATCTTTGAATTCTTAATAAATGATTTTTAGAGATGGAATTTAATTTCAAATTTAAGTTTGAGCTTAGATGTCTTGATAAAAATGGTGAAAAACTCTTTATAAATTTGTTTGGTGGTGGGGTTGAAGTTAATATATCAAATGATAAATTTAAGCTACTATCTTCAATGTTTTCTTTGGAATCTTTAGATATTGCCTTGGCTGTTGTAATTGAAATTTCATTTGAAGCACCCAATGTTGGATCTAACACAATAATAGAATCTGGAGTTGGACTTGTTTTGATAGTTGAATCAGTTTTCCTCTTGTTTAATGTTTCTCGATTTTTCTTGACTTCATCGTTCCCATTAGCAACAGATCCAATCTGAGCGAAAAGATTTGTATCATTAGAAATTGGAGTAGGAGTGCAAGATTGAGATTGATCATAACTTTCAATATGAGTTATATCAGTATCATAACTTTGATATTGACTTGAAACTTGTTCGATGTCTTTTAAACTGATTGAATTTTCTTTACTGAATGATTCGTTTTGAGTTGAAATTTCTATTTTATCCATTTTAGTTTTCTTTTTATAATGTCTTTTACTAACAGGTTTAACAGGTTTTGCTTTAATGATTTTTTCATTGTCATTATATCCATTTAAAACTAATGATGGTTGTTCTTCATTCAAAGAAATTGATTCAAAGTTCTGTGTTGTAGTATTATTTGGTGAAATCATTAGATTCTTGAATGGAGTATTGGATCTTGATAAATTGAGTGAAGCATAATCCTCAAATTCTTGATTAGTTTCTTTTTCTGATAGTTTTGAGTTCTTAAGTACTCTCTCATCATTGGAATAGCTTGATCTTTTCTTTGAAAGTTGAGAAGATTTGAAAGTTGGTTGTATTTTAGATTCAGTCTCTTCAGTTTTCTTTTGAAATGATGAATTTGGAAATTCAGATGTTTCTTTGATATTATTAGTTGTAGGAGTAGTGACATCAGTTTTTTTATTAGTTTTGATATTTTCAATTGGTTGTGCATCATTTGAATCAACATGGCCATTAGGTTTCATATCTTGATGGAAATCTGGAGTATCATCATAGTCATCATCATAATTTTGATTCTCAATCTCATAATCATCTGCTGGTGGTTTATTAGTTGATTTATTTCCCCCCTTCATTTTCTTCTGGGTATTATTATTGTTAAGATTTGAATTTGAATCATTTGTTTTTTCCGAAACAGAAGTTTGTAGATGAAATTCTTCAACATGTTTAATCAAATCATCTTTTTTAACAAATTTTTGCTCACAAAAGTCACAATTCCATTTAGTCTTATTATTTTGACTAGCATGTGTTAATAAACTTGAATCGATTTCAGAAAATTCAATATCGTCATCTTTTCCGTTTTCTGCATTATCTTCATTGTGTTCTTTTTTGATATGCTTCTGCAGCTCAGACCAAGTGACAAAGTTCTTATAACATTTGAATGCTTCACATTGATAAGAAGCAGCTTCACCATGAACTTTCGTTCTATGAACAGCCAATCTATCAATTCTCTTGAAATGTTTCCCACAAATATCACACGTTGAACTTCTCAAATGGTCTCTAGTTATATGATGACGCAGTGACTGCTGTTTATGAAAAACCTTATTGCAGCCAACTCGTGGACAACTATAAGTTTTAAGATGGGACTTGATATGTGCCACTAAATGTTGTTTCAGCAGGAATTCTTTACCACATTTCTTGCACGTGAGCTCTTTATTCGATGAGTGTGTCAGCATGTGTCTATTCAGATGATACTGCCGTATAAATGATGCGCCGCATACTGTACAGACAAAAGGACGTGCGCCAGTATGAGATCTCTGATGTTCTGTTAACAGTGAGGGCCGCGTATACGACTTTGTGCAGCCTTCGTAGTCGCAATAGTAAGCCTTCGGGCGGTTAAGTCCCTTGCTAGGTCCAGTTCTGGATACATCTTGTGTAGTTGCCTCTGCAGTTGCTGTCACCTGGTCCTTGGGTACAGCACTGTTCATTTTCTATGCTTCTTTCTAGTGATATGGAAAACAAAAACAGTAAGATAATTCTCTGGAAACCGTGTTTTTCTCTCTGATAAAAATAAAAATAATAATGATAATACTAAACTAAACTTATCCACCGCTACCTGTTTTGGAAACCTCTTCAATCAGCGAAGCGCGCAGAATTTAAAAGTTTGGTTTTGAAAGTGTTTCAAAAAAGTCTCTTTTTTATTTTTATTTTTGTTTGGAAAATTTCAAAAAAAAAATAAAACAAACTAAGCGCTGAGTCAGCAGATTTTTAAAAATTTTGAAAAAAAAAAAATTAAAATTTAAAATTTTCACTTTTTGGAATAGAAACTTTGTAGAAAACAAGAAGGAAAGCAGCGAGATGTCTGACTACGAAGGCGAAGATGCGTAAGTTTTACTTGAACTAACTATCAAGGAAGAAAGAGTTTAAAAAAAAAACAAACTAACAGGCAGGTTTAACGAGGGGAACGAGAACTTTGATGACTTTGAACAGGAGTACAACTCAGATTACGAAGATATCGAGCAGGAAGAACCACAACAAGAGGTTGCAGAAGATGGAAGAGTGATTGTGAATGGGGGTACCGGTGCAGATGAGTTTCCACAAGAGAAGCTCAGAAGAAAGACTGCTAAAGAGCTAGCGATTCCAAAAGAAAAAAGATCAACCACTCCTTACATGACTAAATATGAAAGAGCTAGAATCTTGGGTACAAGAGCTTTACAAATATCTATGAACGCTCCTGTTTTTGTTGATTTGGAAGGTGAGACTGATCCTTTGCAAATCGCAATGAAAGAATTGGCACAAAAGAAAATACCTTTGGTTATAAGAAGATACTTACCAGATGGAAGTTACGAAGATTGGGGATGTGATGAATTGATTGTTGATATAGATGTCTAAACAAACAAAAAGATTAATGTAATATAAAAATAATACTGAAATAAAAAGAGCAAGGTTTTTTATAATTGAATCTTGTAAAATCATTTATTTAATTTCCATATCTAAATTATCTAAGAATTGTTTCCCATCGAACACTTTTTCCCCATCCATTTGTTCTTTACTGAAAGAATTCAACACTTGATCAATCTTCTCTTGTGTCAATCTCTCCTCAATATTATTATTCTTACTTGTATTAATCAAGTGAGTTTGTAATTCTTTGAAATCAATATCCTCTTTCCCATCACCGCTGAAAACATGAAGTGCTTTTGCCACTTGATCCAAATCAGGTATTTGTTTTCGAAACCCACTCATCATCAAATTAAACTGTGGGAAATCTAACTTATCATTATTAACAAAAGACTCATTAATTTCATTCTCTATATCATCATTTGTGTGGCCTATCAGTTTGTATATTTTGGTAAGATCTTCTTTTGTTATATATCCATCATTGTCTTGGTCCAAGAACTGGAACGTTTCGTGGAATCCCATCCTTTAAATCTTTAAATTTAATATTGTTTTGATCTTTTTTTGAGTTTGTTTTGATTTCAATTTTTTCTGGAAATTGGGCTTCTGGGAATTATGTAGTAGGTTGAAATTTTTTACATTTATATTAAATACATACAGAAATGTAGGGATTGAATTAAAACAAACAAAAATCATCTATATCATTTACAAAAATTTATACAACTCCCAAATTGTTAACAATCTTTGAATTTTAGTAACCATTGCAGTTTGTTGTTCTTGGAAAGTTTTCAATTGTAATAATTCACTTGGTAATAAATATTCATTCTCTTTGCCCTTAACATCATCTCTATTAATTTTAGTAATTAGTGAACTGTTTTCAAATTTCAAATCTTCAATTTTTTCAAATAATAATCCCATATTAAAACAAACATTTTGTTTAATAAAATCATAACTATGTTTATCATTAATTCTGTATAAGAATACAGATTTTGATGCAGCTCTATCTGCAGATTTTGGAATTTCTTGAATCTCTAAAACATTATATTTAACTAAATTCGAAATTAAGGAACGTCCTTCTTTTTCCCTTAATAATGCAACTGAATTAATTAATTTTTCAGTACACAATCTTTGATCTCTAACACATCTAACAACTCTTGCACTTTGCGGTCCTAATGTAGCACCAATTATTGTATCAAATACATGCTTTTTTAACTGTTTAGTTAATGAATTAAATGGAACAAAATATGTTCCATTATTTGCTTTTTTCAAAAAAGGAATTGGTGATCCACTCAAGATTCTTAAATGTTGATCAATGATACTTAATTTAGCAACTTCTGAATCTGAATCTTCTGTATCAAAATCATCTTCCATTTCATCATCACCATCATCATTATCATCATCATTGTTTGACTCGCTTGGAATTTTATAACCATTTTCTGTTTTTATACGTTTTGTTGATCCAATGTCATCATCACCATCACCTATTGAATTCTTTCTTTTAACCGGTCCTGATAAAATAGAGCCTTTTAATTGAATATGTTTCGGCAAAGTTTTCAAAACATCTTTAGCATTAAAAGTAATAGTAGTAATAGAAGGTTCTTCATCAGCTTCAATTATATCTTCAAAAGCTGTATTATTCAGATCTAATTTTTTCAACGGATCTATGACTTTAACTGATGATTTCTCTATAAATTTCAAACCTTGTTCATAAATCAATGATGTGATTTTCCCAACTCTATGTGAACATAATTGAACCAATTGATTTGTTCTTCTTGTCTTCAAAAATCTTTCTAAATTGAAACTTAATGGAATATGTGGATTGACTTTATGCATAGAAGTTTCTTTATCACTAATAAACAAGCTTTTTGGTTCAAAATCAACAATTTTTAAAAACTCAACTTTAGAATTAGATGTAGTCTCAGCTTTTCTTTTCAATTCTGATGATGAAGGGAAATTTTTAGCTATTTTGTAATATTCTTTTTTATAAACTTGTAACCATATATCTGTGTATGAGTTAAAATTAGTAGTTTGAATTGGTTTCAAGAATCTGTCTTTGACCAATTTAGCAAAATTTTTTTCAATATCAAAAACTGTTTTCTTATCCACATCCCCTAATGATGCAATATACTCTTCTGGCGTTAAATTACCTAAAGTGATGAAATTTTGAATAATCTGTGTGCATAAATTGTCTTTATAAAACCTGTCAATGTATGATATAATGTCCCCAGAATACAACAACACTAATACACCATTTTCATTAAAGTAATAATAAGTGTTCTTCTTATCGTCTGTCCAAAACAATACACAGTTCAACTGGATCAATGAGACCAGCACTTTCTTCACCACAACCATAGGCAGTTTGGAATTCTTCGCCAGCTCTCTTGTAGTCTGTCTACCATAACTGATCAAGATAGAAGTCAAATACGCTGCTCTGGCCCCCAAAAAAGACTTCACAACACCGGTATACACAAACGACTCTGGCGACTGTGAGCGTAATACCTCTGGAAGGGCGGAGGACGACATTTCACGCAACTTCTCAGCCTTTTCTTCACTTTTTTTATGTTGTTTTCATCTTTCACTAAGAAAAAAAAAATATTTTTGACGCTAAAGAGAAAAAAAAAAAAAAAAACCTACAATTTTTCAGGCCGGGTAAAACTTATTTTGGCATATAAACTCATCAACTAAACATTTTAAAACTCATTTCTCTTTTTCTTCCCATGAATACTTCTCTTTCCAGTGCTCGAAGCCTAAGCCAACACCCCAGTCATCTTGGATAAATCTCTTTGGATTTTTCTCCCCCAATTCTATGAGTTTTGCTACGTCTTCTTCACTCAATTTAGCAAACTCAGCATACTGACCAGCTCTCTTGATGTTGGTGGTACGTGGAATGACAATACGACCACTGACAATGTGATAGCTGAACAGAATTGTAGCTGGGTTTACAGAGTATTTTTTAGCCAGCTCTTGAACCAATGGCTCTTTAATCAAAGGTGCTCCGCCAGATCCAAGAGGTGAATAGGCAATGGTCTTGATGCCATGATCTGCTGCAAATTTGACCAGTTTCTGTTGTGGCAGTCTTGGATGTAATTCAACCTCATTGACAACAGGAACAACATCAGTCTCTTTTAATGCTTTTTGCAGAAACTCAATGGTGAAATTCGAAACACCAACACTCTTAACTTTATTAGTGTTCTTCTTCAAATGGATCAACTGTTTGTAAGTGGTTAAGAAATCTTTGCTCTTATCGAGTTGTAAGACACCATTCTCATCATATGGATTCTTAGGATGTCCAGTCTTGTCAATCTTGCTGGAGTCATAAACAACTGGCCAATGTTGCAAAGCCAAATCCACATAATCAAGTCCTAAATCTTTCAAGGACTCGTCAATTGAATACTCAGCTCTGTCCCATAAACAAGGCCAGACTTTGGTGGTAATGAACATATCTCCTCTTTTAACAACACCTTCTTCAAACAACTCTTTCAATGCTCGACCAACATATGGCTCACTGCCATAGTACCACGCAGTATCAATGTGTCTCAGTCCTGACTTGACTGCAACCTTGATAACATCAACCAGCTGTTCGAACTCCTCTTCCGAAGCATATGTTCCCATTCCTATTGCTGGAATAACATTCCCATCGTTCAATGTAACCTTGTAATCAAATGCACTAGACATAATGTTTTATCAATTTTGCTTATAATTTAATAACGTTCTGCTCCTTTCCAGTTATTCAATTGAGTTGCTTATATATACAAGGATGTTTGTTGTTTTTTTTTTTTTTTAATTGCTCTTCGTCCTCCTCCTCAAACCTGATTACTTTGTTGACATCACACAAGTTACAACTCAATTTATTAAAATGGTAATCAATTTTCCGTTAAAAGACAGTAATTAAGTACTTTTAAAAGTTAATTTAAAATAGCATAAATGCGATATATACATACACAATTTTTTGAGTGCAATTTACAATTTCTACTGAACGCATGTATAACTAAAATGCAAGTATATTATAAATTCTTCCTTAGACAAAACTAGAATTATTCAAACCATTATTAACAGCTAAATCTTCATGCAAATAGTGAAAAAAGTACTTTAATCATGATGTTATTGAATCTCAACTTCCCCTGCTAACTCCAATCTTCTACTACTAGATCCAACATAGAGCTTGTAAACACCTGGTCTTATCACCCAACTTTGATCTTCTGTATCCCAAATACTAATATCTCTTCTTAAAATGTCAAAATGAACTCTAGATGTATCTCCTGGTTTAACAAACACTTTATCAAACCCTCTTAATTGTCTTGGAGTTCTAACCTCATTTGGAACATTTGGGAAATCAATATATAATTGAGCAACATATGAACCTTCAACATCTCCAATATTTGTAACTGAAACTTTTACAGAATATAAAACATGCCATAATGCTTCGTTACCTCCTAATCCTCCTCCTGATAACGGTTCTTCATAATCACCTTCATCTTCATCTGTATAACCTTCTGGATATTCAAATTCATCAACACTGTATATTTTTTCATTGAATAAATATGGATAAATGAAACCTGGAACTGGAGTAAAATCATGGAATGGGAACAAAGCATCTTCAATATCTTTTAATTTTTCTTCGGCATAAACATACTCATCTAATAATGGAGCTGGACATGGTAAATCTGTAGTTGGAGGTAATATTTCTTTGATTGATAAGTCTGATAATGAAAATTTACTATATGATAAACCAAATCCAAACTCATATCTTGGTCTGATTCCATTTTCATCAAAAAATTTATAGTCCATTAATCTATTTAAGTCATCTTCTGGTTTACCTTTTAATGGAATTTTATCAATGATATCAACATATTGATCTGCTTTTCTTGCAATTGTAAATGGTAATCTACCACTTGGATTAACTTCACCAAAAATAACATCTGCAATTGCAGCTCCAAAAAATTGACCTAATGGTGCTGAATATAAAACAGCAACAACATTTTCATTATCAATAAAAGGTTCTAAATCAACTGGCCCTGTGGCTGTAATAACAACAACAGTTTTATGGCATCTATTTGCAACATGTTTGATTAATTCTTCAGTTTGTTGCCATAATGAAACATTTTTACGATCTCCATAATTTCCATCAACTTCAATATAACCTTCACCTGAATCTGCATAACCAAAAACAATTGCTAAATCTGCATATTCAGAAATTTCATCAACATGATCCAATTCATATTCATCTGTAGTAAAATCAATAATCATATCACGTTCTCTTGCTTTTTTAGCAATAGCTTCATATGGAGTAATTCCATAAGGAGCATTAACTGAAGCTGACCCCCAACCACTAAACAAAGCACCGTTGGCAGATTGTTGATCTTTGGAATTAAAACCTTTTGGATCTGCTCCTGCTCCAACACCAGCAACTAAAAGTCTTCTAACTCCATCATTATCACTAATTGGTAAATGATGACCATCATTTTTCAATAAAACAATAGCTTCATGAGCAACTTGTAATGAAGTTTTTTCAGTGAATTCTTCTCTTGCGTCAATATGATAATTTGTCTGCTTAATTGGACCAAAGCTTTGAAATGGGAATTCTTGATCGTAAGTATGGAAAGTCCATGAACTGAAATTTGGTAAATCTTCTTCATGACAATCACTTGGTAATTTTGCATCAATTGAATAAAATGAAGCAATAATTCTTGTTACCATATCATTTAATCTTGATTGAGGAATAGTATCATTATAAACAGCTCTAGTTAATAAAGGTCCCCAATATGATTTTCCACTACACCAGTCCCCAAAGATTTCACCTGGCATTGTCATATCTAGTCCTGATAATGCTGAATCAACACCTGAATGTTGTGCTCCCCAATCACTAACAACAAACCCTTGGAAACCTAATTCTTCTTTTAATAAGTAGTTTAAAAGATAAGAATTTTCACAAGCATAAGAACCATTAACTCTGTTATAAGAACACATAACAGCACCCGCTCCTGCATTAATAACATCAGCCCAAGGCCATAGAAAAGTTTCGTGCATAACGCGATCTTTGATAACAGAATTAATTGAATCTGTTAATCTGTCCCAATCACCACCGGTCCATTCATTTTCCTGTCTATAATGTTCTTGTTCATTACCAATAAAATGACGCACACACGCAACAACACCTTCTTCTTGAATACCTTGTACAGTAACTCTACCAGCAGCACCTTGTAAGTAAGGATCTGAACCAAAACTTTCCCAATTTCTACCACCTTGAGCTTTTAAACCAATTGGGCCAATAGTTGGTCCTAATAAGACATGAACACCTTTAACTTTTGCTTCTCTTCCTAAAGCTTTACCTCTTTTATACATCAAATCCCTATTAAAAGTAGAACCAGTAGCTAATCCACATGGAAAACTAGTAATAAAATCAGTGAATCTAATACCATTTGGACCATCTTGTAGACAAAGTGAAGGAATTCCTAATCTTGGAACACTACCAGTGTTACCAATACAAGGTCCTGATCCCCAACCTGTACCAGTTGTTAAATTAACTTTTTCTAAAACAGTCATATCACTAACAATATCTCTAGCTTTTGCATAAGCATATTGCCAAACATGTTGTAATCTTCCTCCAGCAGCTAAATTTTGTTAGTATATTTCAACGGCTATATCTGTTTCATGTATGAACAACGAATTGTAAACAAAGAAACAGAAAACAAGCGTAACACAAGGTATAATAAGCTAACGAGAAGGAAAATAATTTGGACTAAAATAATGAATATCATCACTATCATTATCAATTTCTTCAGGAGGATTTGGGTTCCAGTACATATGTTCATTTGATCCAAACTGACGCGGTTCTAATTTATGATCATCAATAGACTTAGTGGCAAAAGCAAATTTTGACGCAATAAAAAGATGTAATGAACAGAAAACGGTTAAAACAAGCACGAGCTTAACCATTGCGAAGTTCTCCTGGTTCAAATATAAGCGTATCATTGTAGCGCCGCTTTTTTTATTGTTGATTGTTGGTTGTTTAAAGAAAGAACAAAATAATAGGAAATTGGCTAGATTTTATAATTTCTTGGTTTTAAGTATGAAGAACAAGCTTGATCTCAGCGGCATGCTAAAGTAGCTGAAAGTTCACTCATTGATCTCTGTTTGTGTACTTGAGGCACTCGTATTAGCCACCTGTGAACTTGTGAAGCTCATTGGACGGTGATGAAGACGAGTTCTGTCCAAAATACTCGCTGGTGGGATTCCAATTGTGCTAGAATTGGTATAAACTGTTTGATGATCAGAAAAAAAAGTAGCATTTGTAGAAGGCATAGAGTTTTCAGAAAAAGTCGAAGAACGGATTGACATTGTTGAAGTGGAACGTATTGGAATTGTAGAACTAGCGTTAATTGAAGTCTCTTTGGTTTTAATTGAATTGTTGGGGTCTAGCTGTAAATTTGAATCAATTGTGGATTGGATTTCTTCAGCATGGAGCTGTTGTGGTGAGTTCTCTGAATCAGAAGTTTCAAAATCTGTTTCAGATTCTAAAGACGGTACAACACTAGTATTATTTCTGCTCAAATTTGAAGCTGTCTGTCTATTTGAATGTTGATAAAGACGTTCAGATCTCTGTGAACTTTCAAAATCAACGTCATATAATCGACTTAGATTTTTATCAAACTGCACCTGGTGTGGACTTGGATTCCGAGAGTTTGGCTGTTGTTGGTGATTGTGTGTTATTTGATCAAAAGTAGTACTATTTGGATTAAACGATTCCCGTTTCTTTGATTCTTTGCTGCTAGAGCCTCTAGTAGTTGATGATCTTCTCCCGTTATCACTGTTCCGGTTCTGTATAAGTCTTTTCACCCAATGGAACCTTCCTTTACGTTTTGCATCACCTGAATAAAGTTAGTCTCAATTGTTTTTATTTCCCATCAATGATTTAGTCATTGAAATCCAAAAGACTTACCGTTTTCGGGATTTCCATTGGTTTTCAACCCGCTGTTCATTGTTTTGGAAGTGTGTGTTCAGCTGAAGGGTAATGAAAAGCTGTGTGTGATGTTGTCACTCATCTCAGCAATTTTATTTTCCACTGAAGTCTGATATTGAAATAAATTTTAGGTTTTTCAAAATGAGAAATTTTGAACGTTTTGAGGAAACGGTAACTATTAATAGCTAGATGCGACTGAACTTTAAAGGGATTGTTTCTCAAGTTGTTGGTGATTTTAGTGTCTTGTGGTGTGTTGAAACTTGAAGCACTTGATTTATCAAGGGTATGCTGTGTTGAACAGTGTGTGGATCACCCATCTTTTGTGATGATGCTACAAATTATATTTCAAAATTCAGACACCTTCTTAAAAGAAAAGTTTTCGATCTGTTTTGTTTCTATAAGCAGTCGATAGTAAACAAAATAACCGTTTTGTTTGTATTTAATATTATATTGTTTTATATATAACTGGTTTGATTTGAAATTTGAATCCTCCCCCCTGATCAGTTCGGCATTTGATAGAAAACCGTTACATCTTGATTCTTTTGTTTAGTCATAGACTAATATACTATAGCTATTCTGGTTAGCCCTAACCAACATTGAACCTGGTATAATGTATTTCATGATGTCGTAATATAATACTAATATTAAGTATTATCCACGGACCACGAAGAACCACTGTTCTATTATCCATACATTTCAACCATTTTTACCAAAACAGTATATCACTTTTTTTTTTGGAACACCGTAGCTTACATTGAAACAATAGAAGAGCTCAACTTATAAAACATCACAAGTTACATTGTACAGCACTCAATAGATGGAAAACAGTTGTCATTTGTGTTACTACAAGGCTTGCCAGAGCTGCTTTTATTCAAACCTGGTCAAAGATCACTTTCATCACCAAACAAGTTGTGAAACTTAGAACTTCGAAGTTATCAAGGGCCAGCTTGAACGTTGACCACCGGCAATTAAACGGACATTTAAAGTTTAATTAGCTCGTTTATTGAATCTTCTCTATAATTTTCACTTTCTACATTCTAATTATAATAGAAGTCACTAGACACTAGACACTAGTGCCATGTACTCTGGTAGTACAACATTTTTTGGACCATGAATATGTTTCAAACCATTCACCATGGCAAATTGCTATGTACTCAGTAAATCCGTAACATCAATCGACAATCGTTGAATGAAAGTGAAACTGTCTGTAATAAATCTTGATTTTTAATACAAACACCAAACTTCAACACTCCATTCTTTGACTAGTCAACCTCTGTTTAATATATTGTTGTATCACATAGTTACTTTGAATTACACTGCAAACAACCGACAGTAAAGAACACATATACTTCTTTAAGTTGTACCTTGAAGTCATGATGATTGATTATCTATATATTCGGTTCCTAACAGCAAACCCACTGAACCAGGGTCCAATAAACCTATTCAATGTTGTGCCTGAATTCCAAACTAGTTGAAAGGGTGGACCTGGAGACTCGAAGCAACATGCAAGGTAATCGAACTCGAGAAACCTCAATCTTCGATATGCTCTGCTGCGATTCTTGCAACTTTGGCTGTCTCTATCTAGTATATACCCACTCAGTACTACTAAACACCAGCAAACACCCAGGTTCCACTATATTTTACACTTCCTTTTTTCATTCCAGTAACACAGCCATTAAACTACATCGCTCACTAAGTTTTAGATTGCCGGTCATTGCTGCTTGTGAATGTGATTGGTAAATTTTCATACTTTAATAATCTAAAGTTTAAACTGAAGTATTAATTGAACAATCATTAATTTTTTTTTTTTGTCCCAGCTACTCTAAGTAGTCGTTTTGCTTCGCACCGTCTTCTGTTATATCTGCGTGTCTCACCTTCTCCCTACACTGCACTACACTACACTCATCCACCAGCACTATAGCTTTTGGCCTAGTTGGTAGTGGCTCAAGATTCTGACATTCATTCCTTTCATTTAACCACTCTCAGACTTCAGCCAGCCAGACACTTTCTTTCAAAATTTCTCCCCCACAGCAGACTAACGCCACTCTCTTATTTATTAGATTAGCTTTGAACACTACAACACATCTTCTTGCTCAGTTGGCTTCGCCTATCACTTATCCAAAAAAAAAACCAATTAAAGAAATGGATTTCAATAAATCCACCCAAAATGATATCCATGGCTCTTCCAATAATGGGTCCAAGCAAGGATATGAAGCTTCTGGTGGCTATTATAATAACAACTTAAGACCATTAAACAACTTGCTTCCTCAGCTTCCTCCAACCTCAAGTTTAACCTCTTCCTTCATTTTACCTTCAAGTGGTCTTCCAACGTTTAATTCAAATGCTAATACCATGTACAATAATAACCCTCTGATCCAACAACAACAACAACAGATTTTTTTAAATCAAAATGTCACTAATGATATTTTCCAATCTTCAAATTTTGGACCTTCTTTTGGTTCATTTTCATTCAGTTCTGATTTAAACAGTTCAAGTTCCAACATTGATAATAATTACATATCACCAGTCCCACCTTTACAACCACCATACTCATCACTTCCTCTTCCAAGACAATCTTTATTGGATATTCCAAGAATCAACACTTCAGTTTCATCAGTAAGTTCAAGTTCTTCAATAACTGAATTTTCACCAACAAGTATGTTTCCCAGTAACATTACATCTGTTGGATATTCGAAAACAACCCTATATCCACAACAACAACAACAACAACAACAACACTTACCTGTTCAAGTTCCATTTAATTCTAGTAATAATGATTTAAAAATAGGTCAAATTTTACCTCATCAACCTCAACCTCAACCTCAACAATTCCCACAACCTATCATTCAACCAAGACCTCAACAGCAAAAACAACAACAAAGATCGCTTGGACCATTAAATGAAAGTGATATTGAATATAATGAATCATTAATTAATGCAGTAATTAAAAAAGCAGAAAATTCATCAGCAAATGAAATTGGTCATAAACGTCGTAAATCAAGAAAATCATGTTTAGTATCAAAAGAAGATGCAAATTCATCAAAATTTGAAACTTTTAAATGTGAATTTTGTTTTAAAATCTATTCAAAATCATATAATTTGAAATCTCATTTGAAAACACATAGTAATGAAAAACCATTTAGTTGTAGGTATTGTGATAGAAAATTTGCCAGGAATCATGATAAAAAAAGACATGAATTATTACATGAAGGTGAAAAAAAATTTGTTTGTTCAGGATCATTAAAAAATGGTGGTAGATGGGGGTGTGGTAAAAAATTTGCAAGGGCTGATGCATTAGGTAGACATTTTAGAACTGAAAGTGGATGGATTTGCATTGGACCTTTAATGGATGAAGCAAAAACTGAAGAGAAAAATAAAAGATTGGTAAATAATGAACAATATATTCCAATTCAATATACTCATTCAAATATTGAAATTGATGGGAATGGAATTCAAGTTGTTAATGATCCAGTACCACAGTCAGTAACATCAAGAACAACAACAACAACAACTGTGGTTTCTTCAGGAGATGTTTTGAAAGTCAATAATATTTTACCAGCACCAATATTACCTCCAGAATTTTTGAAAAAGAATGATGATTTTAAAAGGTGAATTAATAATGAATTTATGAGTTATTTGTTTTTGATTTCAATTTTTGGTTTTCAATTAGTTACAATAGTATCCAGGCAATTTGTTAAAGGCGTGTTTTTTTATATAGAATTTGATTTTAAATTTATGTTTTTGATTTTCAATTGAAAACTGTACTATTATTAACTTTTGCATGTTTATTTTACATAGTACTTAGATCCGTGTGTGACACCTGAACATTGATGTGAATTTTTGAAAACAAGGCATAATGGTTATCTGTACTACATTAATTGTATCAGGCGGTTGATGCTGTTTGGGAGTTTTAACTGCTGCAATCTTCTGTATCAATTGGGAGGTAATATATACATTTAAATAAATTCCAGATCTTGGTTCTGATCAGCATTTTTCAATTTTCCAGTAAAATATATTTTTAGATCCGCCATGTGCCACATCTCAAGTAAAATATATTTAAGAGTCTAATTTTGGTTATAAAACTTATTGAATTAACAGTTTAATATTTTTATTATATAATATGAAGTGAGTTGTAAAATCTTTATTTTTGACGTCTAACTGTTAGTAAACTAATTATGCCATCATCATGAGCTGTTGATTTTAATGTAATTATTATATTATAAATATTCGTGGCGAGTGAAAAAAAATTACTTGTAATAAAAAAAGAATCGTTAAATGTTGTTAATTAACTTGATTAAAAAATTTTCAATATGAATGCCGCTCATGACTAGCTGCAAGCAGAGAAAAAAAGAAAATATAGCTTAATATAATTCAAAAGATTAAACACAAAATATTAAATGAACACAATTTAATCAAAGGATGAACCAGCTGGTTTACTGAAATCCGTGTGAAAAATTGACTTATTCAAAAATTAATATAACTTTTTGATGCCAAAACTTCCTTGCAGAGTAAGCAATTTATGCCAATACATCCCAATCTGCAAGAAGTTGCAGCTCTACATATTCTAAATGCAGCCAAACAAAGAAAATTTCTGTCAAAGAGCAACTTATATTAAAACATTAGTTTTTATAGTTTACTAACTACGTAAGTTCGCCGTAATTTCATTAATGGTACATTGCAATTCCCGATCAAGAGTTCAAATCAAGAACAATTGTTCAATTCTAGCCCCATCCATCAAACTGACAGACGAAATTTGACACATAATTACAACTTATTCAAATATTAATTGGAATTATTAGTTTATATTAAGAGTTGACAATTTCATTGTTAACGGCCATAACAAAGAAATCTATGCAATTGGGTTATAAAGTAGTTTATATATCTGATATAAAATTATTCAATGAGTTTATTCAGAAGCATCTTGACCTGGATTACAAGTTTCATAATCTAAGAATTTCAAGATTTGCCAAATTGAAAAGGAAATAAATGAACCTAAAATTGGACCAACCCAATAAATCCAATGGTAAACTGGGAAATGTCTGGCAGCAATAGCTGGACCAAGAGATCTAGCTGGGTTTAAACCTGCACCAGTGTAATAAACACAAATCATATGTCCAATAAATAAAGCAAAACCAATAACTAAAGGAGCCATATTTGTAGCTTTATGTTTTTCAACAGCCATGAATAACACAGTGGTACATAAGATAGCAGTACCAAAACATTCCAAGAAAAGCCCTCTAGATTTAGAACAACCACCACCTAATGAATTGGCAAAGGCAACTGGACCTGGAGTCATAGCAGATGCAGCACCTGCAGCAGCCATACCAGCAACTATCTGAGAAATCATCATTAAAAAACCTCTTAATGGAGGAATAGCTCTAGCTAAAACTAAAGTTAAAGTAACAGCTGGATTTAAATTACCACCAGAAACTCTGAAAAAAATGAAAACACCAACAGCAACTGATACACCAAATCCAAGTGAAATCATTATTAATTGAGGTGGATGAGAACCTTCAGATTTAACAGAAACATCTTGATTAGCAATTTGAGCAATAACAAAAGCCGACCAAAGGAAAAGAAAAGTGCCACAAAATTCACCCATCATAGCAATATAATGATTTCTAACAGTATCTGAAACACCTAATAATCTTTTTGATCTTGGTTGATATGGAGTAATGTATTCAACATCACTTTGAGCTTCAACATCTGGAGTTAAAGTAGAATTATTGATTTGAGGTGGAGGAGTGGAATTTTCAGATTTAGCAGACATTTAATTATTTTTGTAATGATAATAAGTAGTAGAAAGAACAAAATAACAAGCAAAAATTGTAATGATTGAACTAGGGAGAAATTTGGAGTTTAAATAGTTGTTATGAAAAAAAAAAAAAACACGAGCAATTCGTCTAACACTAACAAATAAGGAATATGTAACTCCCTATTTCGAAATTTCAAATTTAAATTAAGGACATAATACATATGTATGTAGCTTGTACAATGTATAGAAAGCAAGAATTTCTTTTTTTTTTTTTTAATTTTAAGGCTTTAAGGCTTTAAGCAAGGGAAAACAAAACTATTTTAAAAACAAGTGTTGCATTTTTGCAGTCATTTACATTAGCACACAGGTGATATTTAAATCAAATTGAAAAAATTATTGTTCAAAAATTACAGAAAGTTTTAACTTTTAAGTTTTTACATCTTATAATGGCCAAATTGAGATTTGAATTCAAATTTGTGTCAATGGATTTGACGAATAATCTACTTTGGTTTTAAACTTTTTTCGTTTTCTTTTTCTTTTTCTTTTTTTTTTTTGGCCCATGTTGATGTAAGTCGAAAGATGAGATATCGGATAAAATACCTTGAGCTTCATCTAGCGATCAAATTAGATGCACTGGTTTTTCGTTATTACATGTAATTACTAGTAACTACAGTACTTTCGTAAAAAAAAAACAATAGCAATTTAAGAGTAAGGTGAAGCTGAAATTAGTTTTTTAGAAAAGGATAATCTAAAACCAAGCAGTTAAGTAACTAGCCATTTTGTTGCTTGAAACTATTACTGCTTAGTTTCCAAATGATCAAGTATTAATTGAAAAGATTTTCAATAGAACAGCAAACAGAGATTTCAGAATTAA
Source organism: Starmera pachycereana (assembly GCA_030570535.1). NCBI lineage: Eukaryota > Fungi > Ascomycota > Saccharomycetes > Phaffomycetales > Phaffomycetaceae > Starmera > Starmera pachycereana. The sequence goes on from JAJLVW010000090.1 coordinate 39,255, forward strand.
GCAATAATTAGACCATTAATCAGAATGTGTCAAAGATTTACACATCATTTGAATTTTTTGCTTAATTGTGAATCTTTTAATGTGACTGATCATCTTAATATTAAAATAAAGTATTTTACTGTTAATTACAGCTTTGGTTACCAGAAGGTTAGTATGAAAGTAGCAAGCTGATAAACCAAAATACTCACAACAAACTTTCTTCAGCAAGTCAAGCTTTGAACACTGAAACTTGCTAGTCTGTTCTTCTTCAAATTAACTAGGAAATAATATATAAAAAAAAAAGAGTTTTATTCAATCAATCACAAACCATCTTTGTCTTCAGCTACCAGTTTATCTCTTTGCTTCTACAACAACTAACAAAAATACTTCTAGCTTGTAAGTCGTTAGTGATTTTAATATTTGAATTGAAAACAGGCAAAAAAAAAACTAAAAAAAAAAAAAGTAAGCGCTGAGTAAGAATTTTTGGGTGGTTGAAAATTCATAAATTCCTGGAAAAGTTGACAAAATGACAAATTTTTTATAACTAGAATAATCAATTTCACCACCCAAATTTCTCCCTAAAAACTACTCATAAGCGTCATATCAACACACTCTACTTACAACAATGAACAAACTGAAAAAACTGACAAACTTCCTCCAACTTAACCAACTCACCCATAAACAACAAATAATATCATCATGTTTAATCACTGATCCAATAAATCCTAACAACTTACAAATTTACAACTATTATATTGAACAAGATGACAGTAATAATAATAGTAATGAAGAAGAATCGAGTGAGGGCCACGTACCCCAGTGGTATGCGTGATGTTCCTAGTTTGAAAACCCTCCAGTCTTGTCATTATATCAATTGGGCGGAGGTTTCATTTGATGTTTTCAAAATGAGTGAAAGTCGTTTAAACTCATCAAATGGATTTATAACCAACAATAAGAAAAGTTTTAAAGATGAAAAAATTGTGGTTATTTTCAATAAATTATTTAAATCACCAATTTTTGGTAAAATTGATTTCAAAACTAAACTATTCAAAATTTACATTAATGAATCTTTTATTAATAAGAATGAATTTAATTTAAGAAGTATTTTGATTTGTATGTTTGAATTAACTTCAGATGTTTTACAATCAAAAGATGATGAATTTTGTACCAAAGAAGAAGAAGAAGAAGAAGAAGATTTGAAACTTTTGTTATATTTCAAAAGAGATTGTTTTGAAAATGAATATAAAATATTAATTAAAAATTTAAATTGGTTAGGAGGAAAATTGATTCTTAATGATGATGAGAATAATAATATGTTTAATGATTGGTATATTATGGAATTCGAAGTTTAATATTTGTTTTTTTTTGTTTTTTTTTTTTTTTTAATTGAAGTTAGTTTATTTTATGATGTACACAAAGAGAAGAGAAGAGAAGAGAAGAGAAGAAGAGGTTTTAATAATATATGACTTGTTTTTTTGTATGTTTTTTTTTAAAAAAAAAAATTGTAAAATTTAAGAGTCTAGTGAATAATAGTAAAATATTATAAAGATAAAACTTCTTTTAAACCATCATTAATACTAACTTCAGGACTAATTTGAATTCTTTTGTGAACCAATTTCCCATTCTTGAAAACCCAATGTGATCTTTTAATACCAGATGGTGATTTTTTAGCACCTAATTTACCAATCAATTGTTTTTTAGTATCACTTAGTAAATCAAATTTTAAATTTTGCTTTTGTTTAAATTTCAATTGAGCAGATTCTGAATCTGCACTTAACCCTAAAACTAATGCATCATGTTTAGTTAACTCATTATAATTTGAATTGAATCCACAAACTTGTCTTGTACAACCTGGTGTAGAAGCCTTTGGGTATGCAAATATAATAATAATTTTATTATCTTGAGCCAATTTTTTCAAAGATAAAAGTTCTCCATCTTGGTTTGGTAATGTGATATCTGGAATATCATCACCAACTTCGATCTCGGTATCATCTTTATCAGTTTTTAAATCAGATTCGATTTTGGCAACAACTTTCTGAGAAGGAGCAGATTTTTTCGCAGGTTTTGTGACTTTAGACTCAGCTGGTGCTGCAAAGGCTTTAATTCTTGAAGAACGTCTCAATTCAGTCATTTCGAAACCCTTTTCAATGTTGATATCTAGATGAATTTTCAAACTTTTTTAAAATCAAGAGAAATTTATTTCCATTTATAAAGGCACAGGGTGAAAATTGATATGAAATTGTGGGATTTAATTATCGAGATTTTGAGAGTTTTGTTAGATAAATGTTTTAGATAAAAACAGAATTTTGGTAAAAAAAAAAAAAAAACCCATCAACTCAATCAGCTACTACGCAATACATCCATATTATCTGTAGCAATTTACAAATCCAAAAAAAAAAGCTGTTAATTTTAAGTTTTAAGTCAAATATTCAAAAATCCGTCAAAATTACATAAGAAATTACGCTACTCATCGCACTGAAAAAAAAAATATTTTTTCTACTGATAATTTTATTTTCTGTTTATTAATGAATTTAGTTTGAATTGTGATTTGAAAGCAAACAAAATGGCAAGGAAAAGTATTATGAATAGTCAAATAGTTCTACTACTTATGTGTATTGTATGATATAATAACACCCTTTTTTTTTTTCTAGTTTCAAAACACTCTAGAGCAGCAAGAAGAAACGAGGTTGACGACTCAGATGTCAAATCTTTAAAAAGTCTTCCAAGAGCTGAGAAAACTGATACCACATCTGCTATAATAAGACTCACAGCAAAGAAGAATGAGAATCTACTGAACAACAAAATTTCAAAGTCTCAAAGCAAGAAAAACAGTAATAAAAACATCACTAAAAACACCAATTTAAATAAACTTAAATTAGAGAAAGCTATCAGTTTGAATGAAAGATTGCAAGGGAAAATACTGAAATCTAAGAACAGAGCCAAAGAAGTGCAAACTACAAGAAAGGCTAACTGGGATCAAATCAATATGCTATCAAACCAAACATTGGCTTCCACCACCAGTAGTATAAATAATAATAGTAGTAAAGAAGAAGAAGAAGAAGAGGAAGATAAAATGGAGGAAGAAGATAATTTCTATTCTGATGAGGAAAAGGAAGATGTTGGCGAGAATCACAAAAATGTGTTTGATGTTCTAGCTGATGAAGTTGAAGCTTGAACTTAGTGGAAATCAATTAACTAAATTTAGTCTGTTTTTTGTGGATAAATTTATGCAATAATAACACTGTTCTCAGCTATATTAATTTCTTTTTATAAAAGACTTATCAATTCATCAGTATTCAGATTTAATATGTGAAGTGCGTATGTAGTAAATTTACCTGCAAATTAATTTTTGTAGATTTTTTGTAGATTTACAAGTACTTCAACACAATAATAGACTAGTGAAAGTCTAGACTTCGAAATTGACCTTTAAATAACCCGTGTAGCTTAAATAGTGCTACTAGTGCTAAACAAGTATACCAGTGGGACTGTAAGAAGTTACTTGGTTGACACGACTCCAGATAGGACAACTATTAGGAGGACGATTGCAAATCTAATCTCTGATTTTTATTAAATTGAATATACAAAAATTGGAGTTTTTCAAGTGGTTTATATTATACTTGAATATTCTCGAATCTCCAGTGAAAAATTTTTCACTCAACAATCGTCGACTGGTGCCAAATGTTTAGGATTTACAATTTTATGTCAATTTCTTAATTCCATAAATTTCCAAAGAAATTTCTAAAATTTCTAAAAATTATAACTACGTGTTTAAAAAAAAAAAAAACACAATTCAACTAACTACTTTGCCTTAAAGCAGTAAATTGAAACAGCAAAATGAAGTTATCAGCAATCACAGTCCCAGCAGCTTTAGTAATCCTTGCAAATGCCAGTGATTTGGACTCAAAACAACAAGGTTCAAAAGTTCCACACCCTGAATTCATCCCATTTGATAATTTAAAGCTAGAGTCTCAGGAATACTTCTTTGAACAATTCGATTCAGATGATTGGTCTCAATTATGGAAAATTTCTAAAGCTAAGAGAGACGAAGAGTTCACTTACAACGGTGACTGGTCTGTTGAGGAATCAACTGTTTTTCCAGGTTTCAAAAATGATAAAGGTTTAGTCTTAAAAACTCCTGCTGCTCATCATGCAATTAGTGCTCAATTACAAAAACCTTTCGATAACAAAGAAAACACTTTGGTTTTACAATATGAAGTTAAATTACAAAATGGATTGAATTGTGGTGGTGCCTACATTAAATTATTATCTCAACAAGGTTACCCACAAGGTACAAGTGATGAAGATCAATTCAACAACAGTTCACCTTATCAAGTCATGTTTGGCCCAGATAAATGTGGTGCCTCAAATAAAGTTCATTTTATCATTCGTCGTAAAAATCCATTTACCGAAGAATATGAAGAAAAACATTTGAGTGTTCCTCCAATGGCAAAAATCCTCAAGACTTCTAGTTTATACACTTTAATCATTGAACCAAATCAAGATTATCAAATAAGAATTGATGGTAATGTCATCTCTGCAGGTAATTTGTTAGATGAAGATGTTTTAACCCCAGGATTAAATCCACCAGTGGAAATTTTTGATGTTAATGATACAAAACCAGATGATTGGGTAGATGAAGCATATATCCCAGATCCTGATCAAGCTGAGAAACCAGAGGATTGGGATGAATCAGCTCCAAGATTAATCCCAGATCCAGATTCTATTAAACCAGAAGATTGGGAAGAAGAAACTAAACTTTACATTCCAAACCCAGATGCAGTGAAACCAGAAGATTGGGACGATGAAGAAGATGGTGAATGGATTGCTCCACTAATTTTCAATCCTGAATGTGAAAAACATGGTTGTGGTGAATGGAAACCAGACATGATTGAAAATCCAGATTTTAAAGGGAAATGGAAACAACCTTTCATTGAAAATCCAGATTATATTGGTGAATGGCAACCAAGGTTAATTCCAAATCCAAACTATTATGAAGATTCTACACCATCTGATTTGGAACCAATTGGTGGATTAGGTTTTGAATTATGGTCAATGGATTCAGATATCTTGTTTGATAATATTTATTTGGGTCATTCAATTAAAGATGCTGAATTGATTGGTAATGAAACTTGGGCCTTGAAATATGAGATTGAGCAGGATGAAGTTGTTGCATTTGCTCCAAAACCTCCAGTTGAAGTTGAAGAACCAACTGAAAAATTAAATAAGGAAGCAGCAACAACAGATGTTGAATCAAGTTTTATTGGTGAACAATTAACCTTAGCTGGTGATTATGTAAAAGAATTTTTAGCCAATCCTTTGGAAACTTTAAGTTCTAGACCAACAGAAGCTGGTGTTTATGTTGCAATTTTTGTTATTGCTGCAAGTTTATTATTAACAATGTTTTCTACAATTGTTTCAATTTTCACTAATGAACCTACTACTGAAACCAAAAAATCCTCCGAAATTGATAATGATAAGCATAATGAGATTGAAGCTATCGAAGTCACCAAGAAATCCACAGGAGTTGATAAATGAATTAAAACAATTTAGTTTTTAGTTTACAGACCATTTTCAAAACAAGAATCAGTTGATTTGATTTAGTGAAAAAAAAGTTTCTTTATTCAAAATCAGGTGAATTCAAAATTACCATGAGTGTATAAAGATTAGATTTACAGGATTAATCAATTAGTGTAGTTAGACCACTCAAAGATATTCAAAACAGTTGACTACAATAAGCAGTAATTCTTTTTCTCCATTGTAAGTCTTCATGACAGTGTCCACTGTGTGTCCACTGCACTTTTTCCAAACTTCCCAAATCATCATAAAATAACTACGGCAAACAATGAGCAGGCATACAGGTTTATATACTCTGTACCATTTATGCCTCTAGCATAATTACATTGGTCTAACTAATTCTAGATTTAAACCACCAGATTACTAATTTATTAGTTAACATTTATCTATTATCCTCTAGAATGTTCCAGTATATTCTAGTGTTTTATCAGTTATTATTATTTATGTTTATCATTCATTAATGATATTACTATATGAACTTCTAATCAACATTA
>JAJLVW010000091.1:0-17721 GCA_030570535.1 Starmera pachycereana
GAATAGATTTAATTAAGATCAAGTGAAGAGGAAATAAAATGGAAAGAAAAAACAAGAAAAGAAGAACTAAATCCAACAGGATAGAAAAATGAAATAGTCAATTAATTCCAAATACTAAACAAATAAATATGGAAATTATTAAATAGTTAAGTAAATAGAATTAAAACTAATAGATGTTATATGACAAAAAAAAAAAATACACACTAATTAAAGCGTATTAAAAGAAAAAAAGAATAGATTTAATTAAGATCAAGTGAACAGGAAATAAAATGGAAAGAAAAAACAAGAAAAGAAGAACTAAATCCAACAGGATAGAAAAATGAAATAGTCAAATTAATTCCAAATACTAAACAAATAAATATGGAAATTATTAAAAAGTTAAGTGAATAGAATTAAAACTAATAAATGTTATATGACAAAAAAAACAAAAAAAAAATCAAGCAGATTTTAACGCTGTCATTCTTTCTACAAAAGTTTTTTTTTAATTTCTATTTTTGAGAACCTGAGATTAAGCAAAAGCATCTCTAAATTGTAACTTAGCTGTGCTGTAAACAGCTATTCATTTTTAGCATACACTTCAAAGTGAAAGGGGAATAAACTAGTAATTTTAAATATAAAAAACTTAATCATCATGTTCAAATTTATATAATTTCATCATTGTCCTTTCTACATACTCCATAAAGGACATTTCTGCTTTATTCAACTTACCAATATTTCCATTATAAACATCGTTCTTACCATGGTTTATACCTCCTTCCTTATTTAGTTTGACTTCTCTTAATAACCCACTAGTTTTTTTATATGGAGAATTCTCCCAAATTGATCTATCTTTTAAATCATGAAACGTGGCCTTCAAAGCGGATTTTAGTTCTTCAAATTTAACAATTGCTGAATCATATCTACTCTTGTCCCCTCCATTTCTTGAATTATTAATTTCAACAGATTTGATATTCCCAAATACTGATAATAATCCTGTTATTATTTCTTTTTGTAATTCTTTATCTGAAACATTGGGTATCGCTTTCCATCTAACTTTAACTGTGCTATTCTCTTGCTTTAAAGCTTCACTGTCAACGTTCTTTGAATTCTTCAATTTATTATAGTACTCAAATTGAAACTGTTTCCTTATTTCCAACCCTTCTTTTCTCAAGCGTTCAAGCTCAACTGCAGATGCATCAGCACTCTTATTAGCCTTTCTTTTATTCCAAGTGCTTTCATCTTTTGTCAATTCCTCAGCCATACGTTTTCTATCTTTATTCAAATTCTCTAACTTCAATTTCTCTAGTTCTTTGCTTCGTAGCCACGTATCATACTCATTCCTCAATTTCACATCATTTAAAATATTCACTGACACGCTGATCTTGTGAAATAGTTCGGCAGCTTCCTTTGTTGGATTCTTATCTGGATGTAACTGTAAAGCTTTTTTACGGTATGCTTTCCTAACCAATGCTTCATTTGCAAACTGTTCAACTTCTAGCAGTTCATAAATGTTGATATTCTCATTTTTAATCAAATCCAATTCTTTTGACGACATACTCCACTTGAATTAAAATTCTTTAAAACAGTTGAAAGTTGTAGTTTTAATTTTTTATTTTTTTTTTTTTTTTTTTTGTGCAAGATTTCAAATATTTGATGGTGGCGATAATGAATTCAATGGTTGATGATTTTTCAGCATTGAGTATGGAAGATCAATCTCAGAAGCTGGATGAATTTTATGAGAATTTGGATAAAGTGGACTCCTCGTTTAATCTTGCGCTGGTTGACAAAGAAATATTGAAATCAAAATTCTTAAATGATCCAATAAAGACTTTGATACTCATTGAAAAACTGAACAAAATTGATTTCTTGATTACTTTTATAACTAAAGAACAATCAATCATTTTTTTATCCACACTGTCACAAAATTTAAAACTTCCCTCATGTTCTAAGTCAATCAAATTTTATGGACGTTTAATGATTAGGTTTTTAACAAATTTCAAATACTCAGTTAATGAAGTATCATCAGCTTATTCCAACATATCTACATTGATAGAAGAAGAAGAAATTGTGAAAGTGGTTATCCTAAAATTTTTCGCAGTTTTTGGAGATAAATTAGATGATTTAGTTGAAGAGACTTTAGAACTTCTATCATTGAAACAAGACTATTCCATTGTTTTAGCATATATTACATTAATTTTTCAAATTAGCAACAAAAACTTGAATAAGTTATTCAATAATGAGATTTTTCAAAATTTGTTAAATTCAATCAAGCCAACCTCATCAAAGATAGTGATTAAAAAGAGTTTGAATTTTTTATCAATTGCTTGTAATTTCGAAGAATTAAGATCTGAGATTACCAAAAAATACAGCACTTTTTTAATTGAAGGTTTAAAAGAACCTGAAATTCGAACACTATCTTGTTTAATTCTAATCAAAATTTGGAAATTTCAAGAGATAAAAATCGATGAATTGGTCAACATTTTATCAAACAATTTGGATGAATATGCAATTGAAGGGTTAACATTCTTATCAGTGAAACCATCAATTAAAATTAAACTAAGAAAAGATGATGAGTTTATTTTTGATTTATGCAAACTAGTTACAAATTCACAACAACAATTTGGTGCCATTTCAATTTTAGCGAATTTATCAATGGTTACTGAAGATGCCGATGAGTTGGAGAAGCTAAAAGCACATGCATCAAAAGGCTTAGATGAAGTTGAAGATATAGAAGAAATTAATGAATTTAATGAAGATTTAGTGGAAAGAGAGGTTATTGGAATAATTGCTAAATCAGGAACAAACTTATCGATGAATTTATTACAACAAGTGGTGAAACTAGTTTATAATATTTCCACAATTACAAACTCTGGAGAGATCATTAAACAAGGTGGTTTAAATTTGTTGTTACTGTTTTTACAAAAATCATCTAAAGATATTACAGATTTCACGATCATGGCATACAAATCTTTATCAAAATTATTGTTCCACACCAATCCAACACTAATAATGGACAAAGCTAAAACTGTGCTCAATTATTTATTTGAATACCTAGCATTAGAAGAAGAACCTTTTAAATACAAATTCCAATCATTAATTGCATTAACTAATTTATCAGTGTTAGATAATGGAGTATTATCAACAGATCAATGGGACATAATCGATGATTATCTGATCAAGCCAGATACACTGATAAGAAGAGCAACAATTGAACTTGTATCAAATTTATTGCAACATAAAACTAATCTACCATATTTATTCAATTTTGAAAAATCAAAAGTCTCACAAAGATTTGAGTTATTGGTCAATTACTTTTTATTAGATGATTTGAAATCACAATGTTCTGCGGTTAGTTCATTAACCCTTGGTATTGGAATCCCAATGATTGCTCAAGAAGTTGCCAAACGAGATAAATTATTGAATAATTTGATTACCATAGTATCAGAACAGTTTAAAGAAGAATCGTTAATGGAAAGAACTATGTTTGTGTTGTATCATTTGGTATTTTATAATCAAGGTAAGTATAAAGGTAATTCTACATTGCAGATGGCATTGACACCGGTGATTGATTTTTACAAGACTGGTGATGTTTCAGAAATGACCAAAGAAGTTGTATCTATGATATGAATGCACACTCAAAAAAGAAAAAGAGAAAGAAAGCTTCAGAATAACTTGCGTTATGTACTTGAATATGAGCTTTTCTATTGGTTGTGTTTAACTGTAGAATTTTTTTAAAAAAAAAAAAAAAAAAAATTTGAAAAGTTTATTAGGTTTTAAACTCTGTGAAATTTTATTAGAATTCGATATTTTTTGAAATTGCCAAAATTTGATGGCAAAATTGTTTTAAAAAGAAGAAGTTCGTTGGAAGTGACAATTATAGAAAATTAAGCTACAATGCAATATTTCAAACACAAACTACTTTAAAATTCAAGTGAAACAGCTGATTTGAACCACTTCAACGTGATTTTCTTTGAGATTTTTGAGTTCTAAAAGAACTTTTGTTTTTGAGAGTGTTGAACCTGGAGGTTTCTCTTTTGGTTTGTTGGCTGATGCTTGGATGGATCTGTTTTTTTGGCTTTTTAGTAGAGTGTTTTGAATCATCAAGGGCTTTATCAGATAAATTTTCATGTTTGGAAAATAATGAACTTATTTCTTCATCAGAGAAATCAACATCAAAGATCCCACCTGCTGCAATAGTTTTGATATATGGCTCATGGTGTTTGATGAAGTGGTATAAGTTTGGGAGATTGCGGATAATATTATTAAATTTCACATCCTCTTTTGTGTCTAATTTCCATTTCCAAAGAAGAAGACACTTGCTAATCTGTTGTTCATCTTTCAAAGCATTCAAAGCCGCATGTTGAAATGCATTTTTCTTGCTACCACCTATGCCATATGATAAAATGAAATCGTCAGAAATAGAAATACAGACCTGGAAATAGACTTTTCTTTCTTTTGTTTTGACAACCTCTTGAAATTCCACTTTGAGAAGTGTCCGCGGAAGAATTTGCTGCAAAGCATGTCTGGATTTCTCCATAGAAATGAATTCAGGGATTTCGCTAGTGGTGGAAAATTTTTGCAAAAGTGGGTATTCTTTCAAATCAATTGGATCACGGTTTAAATTCAAATCAACTTTTCTTTCTTTTGAAAGAAATTTGTTCATAGAGTAAAGGGGTTTTGGTTTAATTTTTGGTTGCCAATTGGTCGGTGAAACATCTTTACGAGCTTTGTCCTTGCATCTGTTCCTGTTTCTGGTTAAATATCCACGAGATCCAGTTCTCGTTCTGTTGAATCTGAGTGAGCGAAATTCTTGATCATTTTCAGGTAAGAATTCAAATTCAGAGACAACTTTTGTTGTTACTTCAATTGGAACGTTGCTGTTAACAGTATCAGTGTGGTTTCTGGGTGTACCAGCATTGCCATTGCCATTGCCATTACCATTATTATCACCAACATTATTGTTTTTACCCATCTCTTTTGGAGTTTCTGCATTGTTCTCTTGATTGATATATTGTTGTCCATTTGGCTGGACTGGCTGATTTTGATTTTCATTGTCATCTTGGGCTTTATTATCATTTGTATTAAGTGAACCATTTCCACTTGGAGGAGCATTATTAGTTAAAAATAATTTTGAAAACATATCATTAATGGTGGATCTTTGTTCTTCAGCAAATTTTGATGATATTGGGAACACTGGACGAAAGAAATTTGAAGTTTCAAATATTTTAGTTTGCTGTTCTTCATCTCCTAACTGAGAAATACCTGATAAAGGATGATGATTGAAAATTTCTGCACATAAATCATCCTCTCCAAACCCATTCAAACTGGTGGTATTATCAAAATTGTGAATAGAATCTGTGGACAACTTGGATTGATTAATTGTCTCTGAAAGTTTTAAACAATCAAATATATCATTAAGTTCGGACAATTGATTTTTAGTTAACTTGATATTATTGAAAAGTTGAATTTGAGCAAACTCATTATTATCCAAATATTCATTTAATACAGAATCATTTAAAGTACCATCATGGGAACAACTTAATGCATCTAAAAGGACATTATCTAAAGTACTTTTCAATAATTCAATAGATTTTCTCAAATCAATAAAATCTTCAAGTAGATAAGAAATCACTTTGAAATGGTTATAATGTGGCTTTGAGTCTTTTACTTTGTTGTTTTTAATGAAACTGGAACCTTCGTGTGGTAAGGCTGTGTTTGAATCCATGAATAATTGGTTTGGAATTTTTGAAGCAAGTTGAATTATTAGCAAATATTTGACTTTTAAAAGCAAATTGTAGATGTTTAATCTATCAACTTAAAGTATCTCAAAAAAGCTGGATCACAATTCATATTTAAATGAAAAATTTCAATTAACGTCTAGATTTATCATTTGTGTACTTAAATTTTAAAATATTTGGTTTTGTGTCGAGAACTTAAGTATTATCACGTGACACACCAACAAACATATATTTTCAAAGTGCAAATCTAAATCTATAAAACCTACAGAACAAGTATTCAAGTGATCAAGGTAATGTGTTGTCGTTATCTAGCTCAACTTTCAATAGTCTATGATTCCTTTCAAGAATGTTGAAAAAAATAAAACAAATAAAAGAAAAGTAAAACTAGTAAAACATTGATGATTAAAACCGATTGTTATCATATCTAGTGATCCCAGACTGTTTACCTTGCTGATTCTGGGTTTTATTATTTTTTTTCTTGTTTATATCTATTCTATTTGATGTCTTATTATTATTATTATTATTATTATTATTATTATTATTATTACTATAATTAAAATTTCCTAATTGTTGACTAGATCCATTAGGTATCTTTGGACCAGTTGGTAAGATTTTTGAGTCTGAAAGACAAAGTTGTGTTGCTGGTTTAGACTTCTGTTGGGAATTTAAGTTTGGTGCTGTTGGTAAAACAGTTGAAAAATTTTTTTTATTGGAATTTGCAATGTTCAATTTACTTTGAAATGAAGGTAATGGTTTATCATCTTCATCTCCAGCTCTAACTTTTGTTTCTGTTCTTGGTGTTAATGCACGTAAACGACTATATTTTTCTATCATTTCTTTATCATTTAAAGCATTCATTGCAGCTCTAGTACCTGCTTCTTTTACATTACGCCCAGATCCTTTAGCAAGAACAGTACCATCTTTGATTCTTAACTCCACAACAAAATGTGGTGTTGCGGTGGTTGTATCTCTAACAACTGGTTCATAATTAATTCCTAAACTTGCAGAACCAATCAAACTATATAGTAGCTGTTTGGCATTTTGTTTCAATGGTTCATCTTTCACAACATTTTTATCCTCTAGTTTAATAACAGGTAAGGCTAACTCTTTCAGCCAATTCTCCAACTCTGAACAATCACCGTTCCTATCTAAAAACAATGCACCAACATAAGCTTCAAATACATCAGCATAAATTTTTCTTTTACCCTTTTCAGCTTGAAAATCACTTTCAGCTCTTAATTTAGTATGTAAACTATAAAGATAAGCCCATTCTTCTAAAACTGAATTTCTAACTAATTTTGAACGTAAAATTGTTAATTCACCTTCATTTGAATCTGGGAATAATTCACATATAATTTTTGTCATTAAAAAACCTAAAACTGAATCACCAATAAATTCTAACCTTTCATTATGTGATTTTAAAGCTTCTCTTTCACTGATAAATAATTTGGATTTAATTGTTGATTTATGAAGGAAAACTCTGGCTTTTAAAGAAACGTCTGATATTTGTGGTAGTGGAGGAGGATAAGAACTTGAAATTTTTGTAGATATATTATTAGATGTTGGAAGCATGGTAGTTGGTTTTGCAGCTGGTTTTATCTCAATTAAATCTGACGGGTTTTTCAAACCTTGATTTTGAAGCATTTCATAGTTTAGAATTTGATCAAATAATTGTATTCCCTTGGTTTCATACAAAGTTTTCATTGCAGCTGCTAGTTTCAACTTGTATCTATCGATGGCAACAACAACTTGTGGTAAATTACTTTCCAAAGCAGCAGCTTTCATTTCTTCATATTGAGTATTATTTGGTGCTTTCTCTAGAATAATCTGAATATTAGATTGCAACGAAGTGATGGCGTGCTCTAGTTCCAGAATATCTGTTAGATTTGGCTGATCCTTCTTGTACATTTTCACTTTGCTGGATTGGTTTGGTTTCTGCTCATTATCCACCGAGATCTCATTTTGAAAATTGTCATTCTTCTTTTCATAACGCACACTTTTGGCTGGTTTCGATGTATCTTCATCTGCATCTACCTCATCAATCTTCCTCTTTGATTTCGATACTGAACTGCTTCGTGGACTTCTTTCTTTCTTCATCGTTCAGGTTAGTTTTGTAATATGTTTACTAGAATTGTATAACTAAAATATTTTTTAGCAGAAGTACCTTAAATTTTTTTTTTCTTATAGACTAGAAGAGAAGAGAAATGTACAGTACAAATTTTTAAAAAGCAGTGAAAAATCGTTCATTTGTAAACAAAACGTACTCAAAACTTAAACTTCCCGCCATCTTCGTCATCATCGTCCTCATCATCATCATTATCATCATCTGCTTGTGCAGTTTCTGGTTTTCCTTGTTTTTCTTGTGTAGATTTTGAAGCAGTTTTGATATTACCAGCATTTTGTGTAGAAGGAATCTTGTAGACACGACCAGAAGACAAGAATTCAGAGTTGGTTTTCTCCTCTTCAAGCACTGTGTATAGTTGTTTTTGTGTACTTTTCACTGGTGCCAATTCCACATCTTCTTCCTCTGAATTGTTGCTGTACAATGGAATATCAGTGTGATCCTGTTTTAACTCTGTTTCTTCCACAACAACTGGTGCATCTTCCTCCTGTACGTTCTGATCTTCTTCTATGTAACCTTGACCGTTGTTTTCGTCATCCTGTTCTTCCTCGTTTTCTTCTTTTTCTTCTTCTTCTTCTTCTTCTTCTTCTTCTTCCTCTTCCTCTTCTTCTTCATAAGCAATTAATTTACCAAAATGCTCTTTAACAACATTCTCCATACCCACTTCTTGTACTTGATGATCCACGACACCTTCTTCTTCTTCAATACTGGCATTATACCCAGGGATTTTCAAGTCAGGATAACTTGGAGGAGGACCAAACATTTGAAGCTTCTGTATCCAAGGAACTAGATTATTTGAAATTCCCAAAGCATGTCTTAATTCTGGAGATATCACACCAGGTCTAAATTTACTTGTATCTAGCTCATCAACTTCTCTTCCTTCATAAAACATATCTCCAAACTTAAACAATCTTGGTTTAGTTTGAAATTTGAAAAAAGCATCATGAAGTCTTTGATAATCTAAATCAAGTCTATTCATTTTAGGTTGGACACGCTCTCTTGTTCTTTGTTTCAATGAAGTTTCATCTTCTTTAGTAGTATCTCTCATATTAGTGATACCAGTATCACTAATAAACTTAGGTAATACAAAGGCTTTTTTATCAGTAGCTCTTCTACCACTTAGGTATTCTCTTTTCAATTGCCAATGAGATGCTACTGGAACAAAATTTTTCTGTGATTTGATTGCAATTGTTAAGTAAGGGTCCACTGCATCAGCATCATACCATTGAACTAAATCTGGATATTTGGAGTTTGCCTTGAGCTCTGATAATGGAATTTTATTCAATTTACGCTGCTTCTTTTTACTTATTTTCTTCTCGCTAACTTGAGTATTCTCATTATTACTATTACTATCATCATTTAAATTCTGTAAACTTTTGTTTTCATCTGCTCCATCATCATCACTGTCTATTATATCTCCTTTTTTAAAGTCATTGTCATCGTCATGAGTTTCTTCAACATGAAATTTATCGAAAACATGTTTGAACTCCTGGAACTCTGGTCTAGCTAGCAACACATCCATTTCAGACTCAAACAATTTACCAGTAGTTTCATTCTCACTTATCACTGAAGATTCCACCACTTCATTCTCCTTCTTATCATCTATTTGTGTTTTGAATTGTTGTTTAGGAATATCAGTAATTTTCGGTTTATCCTCTGTTTTAGACTCGAGTGGTGCCTCTTTCTGCTCCAGTTTTCTCTGCTTCAGCTTCTCACGACGCAGCTGGTTCTTTGTCTTCCTTACTTGTGCCATTCTTGCTACTTCCAACTGTAGAAAGCGTGTGTTTTCGTTGCAAACTTAGTTTCATTATTTATGTATAATAATAAAATAGAAAATATTTCAAAATTTAGGCTACGATGTTTGGATGTTTTTGATTATTGTTCATTCTTCTTCGTTATTTCAATTTTTTAAGTGGTTAAGCCAGCTGTGAAAAGTTGTGCATGTAGTCTCGTATGGTCTTATGAAGCAATGACTTGGAGATTGCCAAAAAAGAAGGAAAAAAAACCATGGGTTTAAAGTTCAAACAGCACTTTCCATAAATTACTTCCTTATTTGACGCTCTATGGTGTCGAGCTTATCAGTGATTTGTTTGACTGTTGGGTTGTTAGTGCTGTATCATTAACAGTTTATTAGAAGATATTCACCTTTGATATTCATTTCTTTGTCAGACTTCTCTATCTGCTCGCTCTATCATGATGTTAGTTAGTATTTAACTCCAAGGTGGACTGAGTCTTCAATCGCACTCACAATATCGTGCAACATGTTCTCTAGCTCGGTGGCCACTTCAAAGATGGTCACCACCTGTTTCCCTGTCTCCTTCTTGCGTGCACTGGCCTCCTCCAGTTCTGTGTTTTTGGGCGTAGCCAAAGGCGTAGCTTTCAATGTTGCATCGTCCTCTGGTGCATCCACAAACGACTCCATTGAAGAAGTGCTGCCCTCTCTTATGCTCTGTGATGTAGACATTGTCCTTGCACTCTGTGCGATCAGCTGAAAGCACTATTCAGTTCTACTTGGGAAAATGTAAATCATACTAAATCAAGATTTCAGAAATTTTATTCCAACTTTAATAAGTACTTAGAGGCGAAATGCTTCAAAGAGTACGCAAATTTCACTCTACGCATCGTTTGCTAGCTGTGAATGTGAACAGCGTGTCAGAATACCTGAAGTACGCCAAAGAATCCAAGTTGAACCACAACACCACTGTTTTTAGAGGCACCATCTATGAGCTGAGAGTGAAAGAAGTGTTTGAAAAATATCTTAAAATTGAGAAATTGAAACATGTTGCTGGTTCTTTTGATAGAGGTGTTGACTTAAAAGGGAAATTAGAGTTGGAACAATTTAGAGTGCTGGATAAAAAGGAGATAGAAAAGGAAATGGTTCAAGGTAACAAGATCAATCCAATATTGAAAAATGTATCAAATAAAATTTCAATATTAGTTCAATGTAAGAATTTTAAAAGAGATCTTACAGCCATTGAGGTGCGACAGATGAGTGGTATTTTCCAAATTAATTGTGCCGGTTCAGGACAGAAAAATAAAACTTTTTTGGTGTTATGTTCAACTCATAAACTGACAGATCAAGGTTTAGAACATTTACAAAAACTTAACATTCCATTAATTTATGCTCAATTATCACCATTTGAGTTGAAAAATTTGACTGATGATCCTTATGATTTGAGTAATTATTCCGGAGGTGATTTACTACGGTTTTTCCCAAATCATTATTGTACTTCACTTTTGAGTGGATCTAATTATTTAGAACATGTTTTGAAACAAATTGATGAAAAACGATATACTGAAATTGACTAATTAGAGTTCATTTATTCTAAAAATACATCAAACTTTCAGGTTGAGAACAATAAACTTTATAGAGTATTTAGACTATTAAAAAAAATTCCTTAATTCAAAACTTAAATATAGTAAGTTAATCATATTAAATATATCTATATATGCTATAAACCTAAACCCCGAACGCAAATAATGTAAAAAATAAAATAGAATTAATGCTTAGAATGTAATTGATAATAAGATTTGAAAAATGCAGTAGAAAAGAAAATAAATGATACAATGAACCAACCGCCTTTCAATGAACAAGAAAAAAAAAAAAAAAAAAAAACCAAAGTAACAAACTCATGAATCTAAAATTTAATAAAAATCTCTCTACCAACACAGATGGTTCTTGAAACCAAATAAAATGCACCTGCAACAATTGATAAAATTGCACAGTAAACAATAAAAGGATTGTATTGATGAGAAGTTCCATGTCTAATAATGGCACCACCAATTGAAATACCAGCTAAAGTACCAAATGCAACAATGAAATAAATGGTACTATATCTTGTACCAAATTTTTAGTTTTCAAGATTTGTCCACAACAAAATTGTAATAATGAAAAAAATTGAACCTGTTGTGAAACCCCAAATGGCACCAAATGCATATAGAGCACCAGTATGATGACTGAATGGTAATAAAATGATCAAATGTTCTAAACCTGCTAAAGTTAAACTACTGATCATAACGTTAAATCTACCAACGTTATCAAATAAATAACCAGTAATATAACAATCAGGAACGCCACATGCATTAATAATTTAACTTTTGATAATTGATTTTCTCCAATATAAGCTTCAATTACACCTAAAGTGTTTAATAAACCATAACATGGAATCAATCCCATGAAAGATCCAAAAACAACAGAATAAGTTTTTAATCCACCTTCTAGGTATTCCGAATCTTCTTCATCTGTTGTAGACGTAAACTCTGTTTCATTTTTTTCGACTCACAATGCACATGAACGTTTTGTTTGTTGACGTCCATGGTGGTGCGTGGTTGTTTTTCTTTTGAACTCTGGAATCTGTCATGAAGAAAACGGTTAATCAAAAGAAAAGTTGGGGTATTTATTACCAGGTACTGGTTGTATTTGCTTTTTTTTTTCTACCGCTTCAAAAACATGCAAAACTCATGAAAATTTCATATTCCAGTAGCACAATCAGATTCAAAAATTCGTTCCAGATTCAATGATTTATGAAAAGCTCATCATAACTGTTGCGGTTTAGCACTGGTTATGGTAGTGCAGGCTCACTAAATACAACAGAAGAAGGAGATGGTAAGGTAACTCTAATGAGTGGTCGACTTTATACTTAAACTATACAATTGTAGGAGAGAGTATAAATATGCAACCATAGAATCTTCTATGAAAGATACTTGCAGTGAAGTCAATATTGAAAGATTAGTAGAAGTTTCTGTAAAAGTAAATGTAACTAGCCTAGAAGATGAAGTCGTCTTCTGGAAATTTTCTTAAACTGAATAATCAGTGTAATATTGAAAGTAATAATTGATGAAATATAATAACTGAATAATATTAATATTTGTACAGTAATAACGGTACAGTCCACAATGAGGAGCACTCTTTGATACGACAGAAAATGATGTTAATCTCAAACAAGTCTTTCCTTATTGGGTGTTGTTGTGTATTGCTTAAGGTCCCCAATGGTGTGTTATTCTGATTTGATCTGATTGTAAGCTCAATTAAGAGTGTAATATTTTGAGATCTGGTATAATTACGTTCTAAAAAAATTATTTAAAATTATTGTAGATTACGTATACTGTCACAATAGCTTGCCAGTGTGTAGCCCTTACTGTTCTCCATTTAGTACCCCCAATCAAAACATCTGAAGCTAATTATTGTTGGATTTAATTTTTTTAAAAAATTAAATAGTTAAAATTTTAACTAGCGATAATTTTCAAATTTATAAACTAAATTGCTAGAAATCAAAAATTTCATAAATATATAAATTTAAAAATGACGCTTTCCAAGCCTGATCAACTTATAAAAGTGTTCAGATTCTACGATCTAGCAAATCGGAAGAATTGCAATTTCTAGCTATCATCTATACACAAGCCTAATTCGCAGAAGTTCATGGAATCCAATATAGCCTAACTCGCTCATTGGATGAAGTGAATGGTATAGAAGTTTCTAGAATTGTTAATCTCTCAAAGAACTCGTTAACTCAAGGTCTAGAACTTATTATAGACTTGAATTCAGCTTTCTAGAGAATTCGATTGAGTAGAGAACCATCAGGTGATTCTCCTTGGAACAAGTATATAAACCCTAGTGATTTCCCAACTTCTAGTGTCTATTTTGTATAACTTTAATGAACAAGACTCAAGTGTGAAAAGTAATAAGACTAAAATTGTATTATCATGGTCAGAAAAACACGTAAATGTGCTTTTTTCGAGTCCTGTTAAAGTTATACCTGTTTGGTAATAAATTAACGTGAAGAAGTTGTGTAAGATAATAGAACTAGAAGTTGTATTAAATGATCGATGTTTATTATAAAATATATAAAATTAAATGTAGTAAAAGAATCTTTAAATACTTCAATTCTAAACTAATTGAAGTAATGACTCAACCTTCTGGAATCTTCTATATCAGAACATTAATTGCTTTAATGTTGAATAGAAGTTCATATAGTAATATCATTAATGAAGGTAATCTAGAGGTGGTAGTTAAACCAATGTAATTATGCTGGAGGCATAAATGGTACAGAGTCCATTCAGCACTTTCCAGGCTCCTGCATGAAATAAACTTCTGTTTCCGGTACGACATATATATAAATATTCAGCGTCGCGGTCGTCTAGTAGTCGTACAGTATCAATTAGCTGAGTTACTTTGATAAAATAATCATTCCAAAAAGCTTCAATATATTTAGCTCATGTAAGACTAATAGGGCACACAAGAACAAGGGATACATCGTGACATTTTTTTACAATATTATATTTATAAGTTTCCATTAATTTTTTTTTTTTCAAATATATAGGCGATCTAGTGTCTAAGTCTTGAATAATTAATACATATATTAAAATTTGAGCTTGAATTATAATTACCAAAGCTGAATTACCTGCAACAACATAATTAGTTAGAGCTTAGTTGTATCGAATATTAATTTTAATATTGTTGACGTAGAAACAGTAAGAGAGTACTACACTCTAGTCATAAGTGTAGCTCAAATCACAATTACATAATACATATAAAAAACTTGAGTGTGTGTCACATACAGCTGTGGTATAATATACCAGCTGCAAACCGGAATTTTGGGCATTTCAATATTAGAACAATTTGTCTCCATCAAGACAGTCATGCTACTCTCTCCATGGTCCCACCTGGCATGACTTTTGAACTTTGAACCGTCAATCCAACGAACATTATTTTTATTACAAACATAAAGAAGTTGTTCAAGCTTCTGGAAATCTGGAAGCCTTTCTGCTTAGTAACTACTAACTACATTGGAAATTGACATTATTCAACCAGCTGCAGCCTGCAGCCTGCAACTTCACGTTCTTCCCGTGTCCAGCCAATCATTTTGCTGCTGTTACTAACATTTTGTATTGTAACTCTAGCAGCTAGTTATCGACACACAGATTTCAGCCTGAATTCGAAGAAGACATGAGCAGCTTTGGAAAGCGGGCCAGACTTTTGAAACTTGCACCACTTAATAATCACCTTACAAATTCACAATTCATTATAACCAACTGACATGGTGTTATAATATTATATAAATTACCTAGAATTCTTCAATTAGTGACCATCTCCACCAACAATTTAATTCAATTCAATCCAATTTAACATATAGAAATGTCCTTTGCAGCACAAGCTCCTAGAGCATTCAGCAGAAAAGCTGTTTACACTTTACTTGGTTCAGCTTCTTTAATCACAGGTTACGCTACTTACAACCATTTCAACAACTACAACAACAACAAAAATAACAGCAATGCTTTGAAAAGTGCTCTTCTTAGTGGTACCAGTCTTCATGTTGCTTTGAACAACAAAGATCATGATCCAGACTACCAAAAAGTTTATAACGATATTGCTTCTAAAATCAGAGATGAAGATGAATACGATGAAGCTATTGGATTCGGACCAGTTTTGGTTCGTTTAGCATGGCATTTATCTGGTACCTATGCAAAAGCTACTAGTGGGTGCCCTCATCAATCTGGTGGCTCATTTGGAGGTACCATTCGTTTAGAGAAAGAAGCTAAAGATCCAGCAAATAATGGTTTACAAAATGCTAGAATGTTTTTAGAAGATATAAAGAGTAAATACCCATGGATCTCATATGGTGATTTATATACTTTAGGAGGTGTTGTTGCCATTCAAGAAATGGGTGGCCCAAAAATTGGCTGGAGACATGGACGTGTAGATACTGATGATATTAAGGAAGCTCAAACCTCAAGATTACCAGATGCTTCAAGAGATGCTGATTATGTCCGTCATTTATTTGCAAGAATGGGTTTTAATGATCGTGAAGTTGTTAGTTTGATTGGTGCTCATGCTCTTGGTTCTTGTCATGTTTTAGCTCCTGCAATGCCAGGTACAACTGAATCTACTGGACCAGGTTCCGGTTTCACTGGTAGATGGACCGCATCAGCTAATTTCTTCACTAATGAATTTTATAAATTATTATTAAGTGAGAAATGGGAAATTAAAGAATGGTCTGGACCAAGGCAATATGAAAATAAAGATGGTTTAATGATGTTACCAACTGATATGGCTTTGATTGCCGATGCTAAATACAAACCAATCGTGGAACATTATGCTGCTGATCAAGATGCTTATTTCAAAGATTTTGCCAAAGATTTCCAAAAATTACTAGAATTAGGTATTGAATTTCCAAAAGATTCTAAAACTTTTTATTTCAAAACTTTAGATGAACAAGATTTATGATCATCAATTATGATATTATATTATTATATTATATCATATTTATTTATTTATTTATTTATTTATTTATTTATTTATTTATTAAAGCTTTAGTGATACTGTAGGATCAAAATTTACAAAGTTTCCATCCAACACAACAATATCTTGATAATACATAAAATAAAGATCCTGCTAATCCTAAAATCGAACTATAGATAATCATATTATTATAATTCGAGGTTGATCCATCCCCAACAATTGCACCACCAATTGAAATTGATGTTAACATTGAAATTGAAACAATTAAATAACATGTACTATATCTTTTACCAAATTCATCAGTTCTTGAGATTTGTCCACAACAAGCTGGTGATAATGATAAAATTGAACCTGAACAAAATCCATATAATGAACAATAAATATAAAGAACTTTTAAATGTTTACCAAATGGTAACCACAATGTAAAATTTAATATAATACATAACCAAACTGTAACTATTGCAACATTAAAACTACCAAAAACTTTATCAGCCAATATCCCTGGAATATATCTACCTAAAATCCCAGTTGCATTTAACACGGTAACTAATAAATATGAAGTATTTTCAGAAATACCATTATGAATCGCATAAGAAGTAAAATAAACTGATGAAACTAATAAACAATCCTCACATAATGAAATCCCCAATGAACAAAACACAAATTTGGGATCTTTTAAAGATTTAAAATCAAAAATATTTTGGAAATAAGTTTTAAAAGTAGTTTTATTTTGTTTATTAACAATTGATTCTCTTTCTTTAATGATTAAAGTAGATCCAATTAAACAAACAAAACAGATCAATGCAAATATTCTCATTGCCCATTTGAACCCATATTCTGAATATAATTTTCTTAATAAAACAGGGAATATAACACCACCAACACTACCACCAGTAGTCGCAATACTACAAGCTGTAGCTCTATTTTTTTTAAAATAATGAGATATTACACCAACTAATGGAGACATAACCATCCCCACACCAAATCCACTAACAACACCAAATGATAAGATAAATTGATAAACTTTTGTTGAATTTGCAGTAGCTAATAATCCACCAGTGAAAAACATAGTACCAATAATCATTGGAATTCTTGTCCCATTTCCATCAAACAACGCACCACTAAATATACTTGATCCAGAGGCAATAAACAAATATATGGAAAAAATCCATGATATGGTTGATGCAGAAATATTTGATAATTGATGTGATGAAACATAAGCTTGAATTGGACCTGTAGAATTAACTAAACCAAATGCTGGTAATAACCCTAAAAATGAACCAAAAACAATGAGATATGCTTGGAAACCACCTTCTGGAAATTCAATATCACGGTCAATATCAATTGATGGAATATTATCAACATCTAGTTCTTTTATTGAAGTTGAAGGTTCAGTTGATTGTAGATGATGAGAAATAGCTGTAACTTTAGCAAAATTTGAGTCCATTGATCTGGATGATTGGAAGTTCGATCGTTCTGAAGTAGTTTCTATTAGCTCGGTGTGTTTCTTGCTGAGCACTGCGTTTGGAGGAGGTGTAATGTTCATCTTCAAATCTCTGAATAAATAAATTTAGTGATGAAGATTAGGAAAAAGTGACACTATTCCTAATAGATTTTTGAATGTGGATTGATGTTGTTTGGTA
>JAJLVW010000091.1:17821-30273 GCA_030570535.1 Starmera pachycereana
TTTTTTTTTTTTTTTTTTTTTTTTTCTCCAGCGAAAAACATCGATTTTTTTTTTTTATCAATCTTTAAAAGTCTGATAGAAAAACAAACAAACAAACAAACAACAATTGCAAGAAAAAGATCAGAAAATGGAGATCAAAAACGACGATCTGCAAGTTGCAACACATTTAACAGAGCAATTGGGTATAGTTTTGGAGAAGTCACGGACAAAAACAAACAGAATCCAAGAATTACTGAAGAAGTTGGTCTCCTTGAAAAATATCAAACCAACAACTGTGCAACGAGACAAAGAAAATGAAGATGAAATAAGCAGATTAAAGACTGAAAACTTACAATTGATGGTAGAGATACAGAGACAGGATTTTTTAGCTAAAAAATGGGACATGGTGATCCATCAGAACGAAGAAGTGGTTCAAATGATTTTGAACTGGTTTAGGAATTTGGATGATCAACAACAAGAGACTGTTGATATCATCAACTCAAACAAGATCTATTCTGTTGAAGTGCTTACAAGAAGTATTCAGAACTTAAACAAACAAATTCAAGAACGTGAGAACCAAATTATTACATTTGAAAATATTATTGAAGAAATTGCTAATAGTTTGAATAATGTTGATTATGATTCATTAAATGCAAAATATAAAGCACTATGTACAAAAGTTGAGTAAAATTTCATTATGTATTCGTTATTTTATGTTATCATTATTCAACTTTATCATCTTTTAGCAATTTTGATTTACACCATCCATACCCACCAAAACTCAAATCAAACTTCATCCATTGTTTATTTATCCTTTCCCAATCAATACTATCCATCCATGGGAACCATCCACATGTTGGTTTCAATTGATTCAATTCCTCAATATTTTTAGGTATTTTCCCATCTTTTTCATTAATTAGTAGCTCGTATAAAACAGGCTGTGATTCTTTTAATGATGAATATAATGCATCAACTCTAAGAGAAAATTGTTCAACACTATCTTGAGTATCACGAATTTTGGTTGATAATGTTCTCATTTCATATTCCAATCTTGCTCCAATTGTGGTAATATCTTGGATTTTTGTATCT
The DNA here is from genome assembly GCA_030570535.1 of Starmera pachycereana. Lineage (NCBI taxonomy): Eukaryota > Fungi > Ascomycota > Saccharomycetes > Phaffomycetales > Phaffomycetaceae > Starmera > Starmera pachycereana. Next base: position 18,890 of record JAJLVW010000091.1, read on the forward strand.
AATCTATTATTTGAATGAATATTAATTTCAAAATTTTTAACAACTGGTTTAAAAGATTGATGAATTTTTTCAACTTCTAAAGTTGATGATTTTAAAATTTCATGACATTTAGTTTTGGCTGTTTCAAATTGATTTGATTTTGATAATCTTGAAAACCAATTCATTTCAATTTTTTGAACTTGTTTAGATACATATTTTGCAACAGGAATAGGTTCAATGGTATCAACATATAATGATCGTTCAATAAACGATAAACTTTTGCTTCTCTTCAAAATTATATTTTCTTTGATTGCTGAATTGAATGAAACTTGATGATTTTTATAATTTAATTGAGTTATACAAATTTCATCTTTTAAGTAGGGAAATGATAATCTTCTTTGTAATCCTCTATGGAATGAATCTTTGCATGTAGTTAACAGTTTTTTAGCACATTGAGTATCAAAAGAATTTGTTATTAAATCACAACATATTGGTTCATCTAGTTTAGAACCATCACAATTTGAATTCTTTGAAAGTGATTCATCTGGACATTTAACTAACTCTGTTTCAGTATCAGAGACATTTGAATCACCATGAGTATGTTTCCTTATTTTTGATTTTTTAGATTGATTACCATTTCTTAAATTTTTCAATCTCCCGCTAACATGACTTTTCTTGTGATATTTGTCAACAGCATCAGGTTGATAATCAAATCCTTTTAAATCTTGTAAATTTCCTTTGAAATGCCAAAGATATGATAACCTTCCACTACAATGGAAATATTTTATAGCTTTTTCCAATTCTACTGTAAGAACTTCTTGTGATTGAACCGTGGAAGGTTTACCATAAATATCTTTAACCGTGGATTTAACAGCTTTTTTCAATTTAGAGATATCAGAGTTTGAAATCTTAGAAGTAACTTTAAATAATTTATCAACAGTTGCTTCATCCAAATAATAAGTTCTATCCAAACTATATTGTCTTTGAAATTTTCCCACTGTGACTCTAAAACAAAAATAATTAAACGGTTCTTTTGGGAAATCAGCACCTGCTATATCTAATCTGAAATAACAACTCAAGATAAAACCCAATATAGCAGAAACAGTACTTGGTCCCAAAAGTCCATCTTTTGCCTTAATACCATAATAAGTAGTTCCGTATTTATCCCACCATTCTCTAATTTTCTGTTCAGTGAAGTTACAAAACAATCCATCTGCATAAAAAGGATTCAATAATTTTAAATAAACAAGACAAATTTGAATTAATGTGACTAATTCTTTCACGGCATATTTGATATCAACTTTTGGATGTGTTTTATAAATCTGACGAAACTTATCACCACACGCATCTGAAGGTTGTGATAATAATAAGGCTGATCTACCTCCACAATTCATTCTTCTTAAATTTAAGTTTACAATGAAAATGTCCCAAATGGATAACATATCACCGCATGAAACGGGCAGTAAGTTGTATTTTGACGGGAATGATGATAAATTTGTGATGAATAATAACCCATGTTCAGTAGGTTTAATTTTGGCTCCAGTTTCTGCGATTTCATTGAAAAAACTAGTGAATTTCTCTGACCATTTATTTGAATCCAATGGGACATTTATCTTACCAGCTTTGATTTCATGCTCACTATCACCAGTATAAGATGCAATAATTGCAGTGTTCTTTCTCTCACAAGCCCATTGTTCAACAATATAGATTTCAAACCCTTGAACTGTGACAATTTCGTATTTTGATGAATCTCCTTCACAGATACATTCCAATGCCTTTAAGTCTGGAATTAAGTGGCTAACCATTCCTTTCCCATCTTCACACATCCCGGTATCATCAGAACTGCTGGTATGGTTCACCAACGACTCATGATTGGAGAGGTACGAATGATTAGTGATATTTGAAACATTCGACTGATTTGATTCTGTTTTGTTAATTCTAGATGGAGACCCACCAGGCAAACCAACTGCGCTGTCCACACTAAGCCATTCGTTATGCACAGAAACCACCTGCGCCGTCATCTAATTCAGTTTCCTCACTGTTAAACAGTGCTTTATTACTAATATTAATATCATTAAACTATCAGTTTGAAGTTAATTTTGGAAATTTTATTTTGCCGTCAGACAAAACGAGAGAAACATTCGCGTATGTAATCGCTGACATATTTTTGAAAAGTGCTTGAAATTTTGTTTTTTTTTCCCAGTTTTCTCCTTTTAGAGATTTGGAACAAGAACAACAACGGCAGTTTGCGCAGTCAAGCGGACTCAGCGGAATATATTGAAGAGAAGATGGAGCCAGAGGAAGCAGTGTTTCGTGAGTTTGGCGCGTTTAAAGTAACTCAATTGGACCAGTTTTTGTGTGCTTTTTGAGGAGAACAGCGAATGAATTTACAGGTGAAATACTAACAGAAGCTGTACAGGCTCTGCGACCATGTCGAAAGTGAGCATCTACATCCCGACAGAGAGCGCAAGAGACACGGTGATTGCGCTGGGAGAGCTTGGAAACATCCATTTCACGGATGGGAACAAGAATATCAACTCTTTTCAAAGAGCGTTTATTGATGATGTCAGAAGATTGGATAATTCTGAGAGACAGCTAGCATATCTGGATACGATGAGAGTTAAATACGGGAAGTGGAACGTCGCACATAACCCAACTCTGGCAGTGGCGAAAGTCTCTATTTCAAGTGTTGATAGTTTAATTGATGATTTGAATGGATTTGAACAACGAGTTCTTCAATTGAACAATTCTTATGAAAATATGAGTAAACAGTATCATAGATTTGTTGAGGAAAAATTTGTTGTTAATGGAGCCAAAGATTTTTTCAATCAAGGTGTTGAAAATAAAGCAAGAAGAAGTATGGAAATATTAGATTCAGATCATTTATTATTAGAACAAGAAAGTTTAGAAGCAGGTATTCCTTTATCAAATTTGAACGAATTAGCAATCAACTACGTTGTTGGATCAATCCCAAGAAATAAATTCACCGTATTACATCAAATTTTATTTAGAACTTTAAGAGGTAATTTATTTATTGATCATAGCCCGATAAATGAGCAAACCATCAATTTCAATAAAAATGACACAGAACTTGTTGAAAAAGATTGTTTTATTGTTTTCACTCATGGTGATGTGCTGTTGAGAAAAGTCCGTAAAATTATTGAATCTTTAGATGGTGTTGTTTATAATGATATTTCACCAGACCCTGAAATCACTGCACAAATTATTCAAGATTTAGATGATAAAATTAATGATATTGAACAAGTTGTTCTCACAACTGATACAACTTTAGGAACAGAACTGTATGTTGTTGCAGAACAAATGGAAACATGGAGAGCAATCATTAGAAAAGAAAAAATGTGTTATATTACTTTAAACCTTTTCAAAGAAAATGACAGTAGTTTAGTGGCAGAAGGTTGGGTTCCTTCAGATGAAATTGAACTTGTTAAAAATACCCTAAGAGATTCAGAAGGCACATCATCTTCAGTACTTCATGTCATTGAAACAAATAAAACCCCACCAACTTATCATCGTGTTAATAAATTTACACAAGCATTCCAATCAATTGTTGATGCTTATGGTATTGCCACTTATCAAGAAGTTAACCCAGGTTTAGCCACAATTGTCACTTTCCCATTCATGTTTGCCATCATGTTTGGTGACTTGGGGCATGGATTCATCTTATTTTTGGTTGCTTTAACTTTAGTTTTGAATGAAAATAAATTGAAATATACTAGAAAAGATGAAATTTTTGATATGGCTTATTCTGGTCGTTATATTCTATTATTAATGGGTATTTTTTCAATGTATACTGGGTTCTTATATAATGATATTTTCTCAAAATCAATGACTTTTTTCAAATCTGGCTGGAAATACCCTGATGATTTTAAAGAAAATGATACAATTCAAGCTGTTCAAACTGGAGTTTATCCAATTGGTTTAGATTGGGCATGGCATGGAGCTGAAAATTCTTTATTATTCTCAAACTCATATAAGATGAAATTATCTATTTTAATGGGTTATGCTCATATGACTTATAGTTTATGTTTCTCATTAGTTAATTATCTTAAAAGAGATTCAAAAATTGATATTTGGGGAAATTTCATTCCAAGTATTGTTTTCATGCAATCAATTTTTGGATATTTATCAATAGCAATTGTTTATAAATGGTGTCGTGATTGGATTAAATTAGATCAACCAGCTCCTGGTTTATTAAACATGTTAATTAATATGTTTTTATCTCCAGGTAAAATTGATGATTATTTATTCCCATGGCAAAAAGGTGTTCAAGGAATTTTATTAGCTCTAGCAGGTATTTCAGTTCCTATATTGCTATGTTTGAAACCATATTTACTGATTAAACAACATAATAAAGGAAGGGATAACCAAGGTCCAGGTTATGAATTGTTGTATGATCAAAATGAAGCAAATAATGAATCACAAACTGTTATTGATGCAATCTCCACATCTAAACAGCATACTGATGCTGATCTAACTAGTCCAGAAAGTGGGCAATCATCACATATGAACATTCAAGAATCAGAAGATGATGATGGTCATCATGAATTTAATTTAGGTGATATCATTATTCATCAAGTCATTCATACAATTGAGTTTTGTCTTAATTGTGTCTCACATACAGCTTCTTATTTAAGATTATGGGCTTTGTCGTTAGCTCATGCACAATTATCTTCAGTTTTATGGTCAATGACTATTCAAAATGCATTTTCAAGTGAAGATCCAGGTTCTGCCAAATCAGTTATAAAAGTTGTCATATTATTTGGAATGTGGTTTGTGCTAACTGTATGTATCTTGGTGTTAATGGAAGGTACTTCTGCTATGTTACATTCATTACGTTTACATTGGGTTGAAGCTATGTCTAAGTTTTTCGAGGGTGAAGGTTATGCTTATGAGCCTTTCACTTTCAACACAATCAATGAAGATGTGAATGGATCTGCTATAGCATGAACAAAACTACTGGATGCTTACGACACTATGGGACAAAAAAAACGGTTTAAAGATTCAAAACTTTGAAATATAAAATTTACAGAATTAATTTTCTACTGTAGAAGACACGAAAAAAAAAACAATTTTTTCACGCGTACTGTTAAAAAAATAATTTGAATCTATTTTACGAGTACTGATAAACAACAACAGTGAATCAACAGCAACAACGACCTCACAGCCAATGTCTCAAGAGTCAGATCATGCAAATGATCAGAATTTTAAAGATAGAATCACGCAAATGGCGTATGAATATTCTTTGAAACAAGCTCAAGATGAAGAAGACGGTTTAATCAAATCATACATTGCCATTCTAACATCATCACTAGGTGGTATTGATTACACTTCAGAAATTGTCCCAGCTCCGTTCAGATTAGGTGATGAAGCATTGTTGTGTCTTAAAGATCTTAAAAAATGGTTGATTGGTTATGATGAAAAAAGAAATACTTGGTCTGTTGCTGCTGCATGCGGTGATTCAGGTTTAGTTGTTAATAGTTTGGTGCCTATTCTATGTCAATGGGCAGATAATGTTGAAAGTGATAGTTTTAGATCAAATTTAGAGAAAGAACTTCATAATAAAATTGCACTATCAGCTTTAGAATTAATGAATTCATTGACTTGGCCAATTACACTTAGTGGGATTTATAAAAACCAGATGAAGTATTATAACAAGCTACGAACCATTCAACTGGTTTACAAAAAACATATACTTAGTTACCAGAAGGGGAAAGTTATCAAAAGTATAGTTCTAATAGCAACACCAATTATTGTTAAAGAAAGATTGGATAGAACACCAAAAGATAATCAAATCTTGAAAATGTGTTTATCTGTGTTAAGAAACATTTTATTTATTGAACCAACTCCATTATCAAAACATAAAACAAGAAATTTTAAAGCTTCAGAGTTAGTGGAAAATTTACCTGAAGGTGTTCATCCATTTGATGTCAGTCTAGACGCATGTTTAGCAAGTTTTGAGATTAATGATGCTTTGAAATTTGTATTAACTGTTTCAAATTTATTGGGCAAAGAATTTGATTCCGATTTCTTCTCAGAAGTGTGTCTTGAAATTGTGTTTTTATTGATTAAAGGAACTAAACCATCATATGTTTATGGATTGATTAGAAAACAGCAGCAGCAATGTCAACAAAAAACAACACCGTTAAAAACTGTGACTCAACCTTCAACACCAAATTCTAAATTAGGTTTAAAAGATCTTTTAGAGAAAGAAAATCAACTGAAACTAAGCTTACAAAAATCTGGTTCTTCAAGACATTCAAGATTTGGAACAATGTTTTCATTACAAACAGAAAATCAAGGTAGACTAACTTTCTCAGGTCAAAAAAATTTAGCATCGATTAATCCAATCAAAGAATTTGATTCAAGAAAACAATGGACCAAAATTCAACCCGTTAAATATCTTTCAGATGAAGATGTTATCTTTAAAACAACTTACCTAAGTAGAGAATCAAGTAAAGTGTTATGTGACTTTAGTAATGATTTTTTAGATAGTTCATTTAATGTTTTAATTAAGTCAAATTCTAAGAATTTAACAAATGGTGATGAAACTCCAACATTTATTAAAATCCAGTTCTTAGCAGTTATTACATGGTTTTTGGAAGCTGAAAGAGTTAGAAATGAGGAAAATAAAGAAAACATAGATTATGGATTGATTACATGTGCATTAGATGATACAACATTTATTTTAGTTTTCAAATATTTAGGAACAACAGAAGATCATTTGAAATTATGGAACTTAGCTCATGCTGCAATCATATGTTTCAAAGAAATTGTCAATACTGCGTATTTAATGGGTAAATCTTCAGATCCTGTTGATATTGATGTGTCATCATCAATCAAACAAAAATTATTTCATAAACAACATTATTTAGAATTAATAACAAAATTACCAAAAACTGCATTTAAACAATCACCAGATTATGTTAGTAATGTTGTTGATTTAGTTCATATTGTTTTAAAAACCTTAGAAGAATATTCAAATGAAGATGTTGAATTTTTAATTGATCAAAAACAAAGAAGAAGAAAAAATAAAAATTTAACTAAAGAAATTAATCATGAAGAAGCTGCATGGGATGAACTAGATGGAGTTAAAGATAAGAATATGATTTATAAAAAGGGTAAAAAATTATCAACTAAAAGAAAATTTGAATTTAAGAAATATCAAACAAATTTTATTAATCAAGGAACAATTGATACATATATTTCATATCTATCTAGATTTAGGGAACTGGGTGATAAAGATTTGAAAAAAGGTATTCAATTTCTACATATGGTTTTCCATACTCATAAAGTTACAATCTTACTTTATAGATTAGATTTCATGTATTTATTACATAAAATTTTAGCAGAAGATGGATTATCACAAGATAGAAATAGTATTAGAAAACATTTCAAGAATTTCCTAGATTATTTTATTAAGAAGTTGACAGAAAGTTTAATGAAGACTCCAAGTTTATCAATTGAATTATTATTCCCAAGAAATGCTAGTGATACTGAAATTAATTATTTTTTGGAAACTGGTATGATAAAAGAAAAGGAGTTGAAAAAGCTAATTTATGCTTCGAAATCAATTAAAGTTAAAAGCTCATATGATATGGACTTGGATCAAATTATTGGAATCGTTGTTGCGTCATTAATTGATGATCAAAAACAAGATTTAGTCGAATGGATGATTAAACTTTTAGAAGAATTAATATTATTTAGAATCACTTCACAAGAATTAGATAATCCAGATTCTCATAATTCATCAACAGAAGAGCTAAAAGCAAAAGTGAAAGATTTTATTGTTAAACCAACTGATGAATTAAAGAAAAAAAAAGTATTAGTTGTTGAACCAAAAGTTAGGTTTATCTTGGATAAAGCTGAATTTCAATTACCTGAATCAAATGAAGATGATTGTATTTTCAAAGCTAATAAAGAGTTAGATCAAGTGAAAGAAGTTTTGAGTATCATGAAGAAGTATCTTGTTGAACCAATTGATTTGGGTGAAGGTAAAGCTGCCAATGATTTCATTATTTTTAAAAATCATAAGATTGATGAAGATGGGTATAGCATTTTTCATAATGATGATGATGATGAGGTTTGGAAAGGTGATGCTAATAATGGTAATAATGATTATGATGAAGAGGATATTGCATTTGAAGTTGAAGGAAGTCGTAAAAGTGGTGCTTCTGGTTACAATGATGATTTACTAGATAGTTTGGAAGAGGCCATTGAAAGATCAAATTTACCAAAAGGTGTTGCTGTTGCTAAAAATAAGAACAGCAATAGAGGTGAAAGAAGAAGAAGACGCCATGTAGATGTTGATAGTGAAGATGATGATTTGAGTGGGTTTGATAAACCTAGAAAACAAAAGAAGTCTAAAGGAAGAACAAGATATTCAAATTCAGGATTACCAATGCATGAACTTTCTGATGGTGAACAAGCTGAAAAAAGAAAGAAACAAAAAGAAGCTGAGATCAAAAGACATGTTTCTTCTAAATATGTTGTTGATTCAGATGAAGAAGATGATGAAGCATTTTTTGAAAATGAAAGAAGGTTACGTGATTTATTATCTAGAAACAATGGTATCGTTGATAAAGATCTTATTAGTGAAATGAGAGGAACTGGTGGGGAAAATGATGAAATTGTTGAGAAGGATGATAATGTCAGAGTTGAATTTTCTGATCATGAAGTAGATCACCATGAAGAATTAGATGAGCAAGAGTCAAATAATGAAAATTCTAATGCAGATTCGGATAAAGAAATGGAAGATACTATTGAACGAAGTGACCCAGCACAAGAATCATTATCAGATTCTGAAGTTGAAGATTCATTTATTTCAAGAAAAAAACGTAATGTCATTGCAGATGATGATGATGATGATGATGATGATGATGATGATGATGAAACAACGAAATCTTCTGATACACTAAACCCAGAAAAGGAGTCATCAGATTCAGAAGTCGATGATTCTTTTATCGGAAGAAAAAAACGTAATGTTATATTAGACGATGAAGATGATTGAATTAAAAAAAAATAAACGTACATATTTAAAGTCCATATACATTAATTGTATTTTTTTTTATTTTCAATCCACACAATGAGGCTCACTAGTTTCATGTAAAGCTTTAATAATAGTCTGTGTTGATGAGATAAACATAACTAAAAACCCAAACAGTATACATCCAATAAATGGTAATTTTTGTTTCCAATTTTTAGAATTCCAAGTCATTTGTAAATTACATAAAGGTGGTAAAATATATGCCATTACAGATGCAGTTGTGGCACCAATAATTTCCAATAACGCTCCTAAGTTACATGTAGTTAATGCAATTCCCATAGTGGAAAACACCAAGACTATGGTTATCAAAACATGATTAATGGTACTAAAATCTGGAGATTTTTCATGATTCAAAAAAATTAAATCTTTTAGCACGTCTCTTAACACGAAGATTTCTAATGGAAATGTTGTCAGCATATTCAAACCAAAGCAAAATCTTGCAATATTAACAATTGGATCATCACTTGGGAAATTATTCAAAACATTACCTTTTGTCTTGTCTTTGAAAATCGCATATCCACCAATCCCAATCAGTCCTAAAGCAATAAAAGATACAAAGCAACTTGCATGTGTAACTTTAGCAAATCTTTTCAAAGTTGGATCCTTTAATGAATGAAATATAAAACTTGTATTATGATGACAAACTAATGCAAATGAAATAACACTTATTCCTTGGAAAATTCTTGGGGTTACCACTATCCCTGATAACGATAACGTACCTTTCAACTCTGTAGGCATTGCAGGACCTCTAATCAAAACTATAGATATGATGATTAACATACTGACTAAAGCTAACGCTGAAGTTTTAGCTAATCTTGAAATATCTTTTAATAATGACAATGGGAATGATACAAATAAAGTGACAATAAATATAACAACATTTCTTTCAAACAAGAATTTTAACACATGATGTGACTTATAAGAAGGAATGAAACTTCTCAAGATATGAGGGATTGTATCACCAATAATTATAGAAAATCCAATACATCCACCAAATGCAAACAACATTTGTGAAAATAAAATGATTAATTTCCCAGGCATTCCAAAACAAAATTGCACAGTTTCTTGATAACTTTTCTTACCAGTTAATTTCATATTAATAACAATCAACTGTATAGTAAAATCGACTAATATAGTTAATAAAATCAATGCTAAAATCCCACCAACAAAACCTGAATTTTTCATGGCAAATGGAGTACCAATGGCACCAGCACCTAATATTGAGTTGGCCATGTTCATAAATGCCATTTTCAAATTGGACTTTTGTTGTGAATTTTCCACTATATTAAAGGATTCAAAATCAAAATTATTTATATCATCTTGTGGAGAATGAAGGGAGTTAAGTTCTATTGATATCTGGTCTGAATCATTCAAGTCCAAGTCTAAATTGTCATTATCTGGATGTGAGGATTTGGTAGGGTGTGGGTGCTGCGGGAGGTTCTTATAAGGTTGAGACATCTCATTGACAAATATATTGGTTTAAAACTGATAGTTTTTGAAAATATGTATTTTTTATTTTATTTTAATTTAATTTACACAGCTAAGTATGTAGTCAGAGAATAAATTACAAAAGTGTCAATAAAATCGTTCATTATCATCGTTAGAGAGTTAAACAGAAAAACTAATGGTGGCTAAATCATGTAGTTTTTTCCAAAGTTCGTTCATAAATAGTAGTCAATTCATACCTAAATTCAGAAATGCTATTTTTCTCAAATTGTTCCAATATTAGGATTCTTGACCGTTGAGCTATGGCACTGATACGCACAGCTTCAGTAGCATAAACTGGTTTCCCACCAGGTATTTCTCCACTAATTAATTTAGCGAATTTCTTGTCCAATGAGTTCAAAAGTTTAAGTAAATTTGAAGATGAGTCTGTTGTAATTGGAAATTTGCTGATATAGTCTAGTAAATTATTTGATATGGTTATTAAATATTCTTGTTGTCCAAATAGTGTTGATTTTGTAGGGTTTGGAGTAGGAGCAGTGCTAGTGGTAGAAGATTTAGAATCTATTGATAACCAAATAAATGAAATCAATTTATCCAAATCTCTCAACAATTCATTTAGATCTTTGTAACCAATATCGTTTAAGCCAAATGATTGAACAAATTTACGTTGTATATTCATCAATTGCTCATCAACGTAATTTTTAAATTTAGATTGTTGTAAAGAATCAAGCAATGTGGGTTGTTTATCTGAAGCATTGGCATTCAATGGTGAGTCTGGTTGTAAAGCTGGATAGAAATCTTCTATTCTATCACCAATCACAGAATCATCATCCACGATCTGTGCGTGAATTGGAATACTGTTGTCAATATTAACTTGATCTTCACTCAAGTCTGG